>JAOWBH010139317.1:0-22474 GCA_028566215.1 Silene coronaria | reverse complement strand
CCCCCCCCCCCCCCCCCCCCCCCCCCCCCCCCCCCCCCCCCCCCCCCCCCCCCCCCCCCCCCCCCCCCCCCCCATAGTATTGAAAAACAAAGTCAAGCACATACCCAATGATCTTTCTCTTCGTTCACGGGTTTGAGTTTGGTTATCCAGTCACCCAACCCTTTTTTCTTTTCTGAAGCCACCTCCAGAGATTTAGGAGCCTCAGAAGACCTGATCCTTCCCCCCATCTCCTTGAACTGTGATATTGAACACAGGAAAAAAAAATTGAGCATTAAAACACGCATAAAAGTGTATTTCAACAATTAAGATACTTTACAGGTCATAGGGTTCCAAGTGGTTTTCAGATATGAATCTTTGCACCTAAACCCAACCAACTCACTCAAACAGAACACTGTTAGTATCTCCCTAAATGTAGATACAACATGACGTCAATTTCAAAGACATTGAATGTCCATTCATTTCATATAGTATGTACAACTAATCTAAAACCATGGAGACAGGTTAGCTTTGTCCAGTCAACCCTCATTCTTCTGTGATTCCTCTGCCCATACATAACTTAGGTTTTTTCTCAATCACCTCTACGCAGAGGGATGCGTAGGATGAAATAGTGGTAACTACAAGCTCGAAGAATCTCCAATATTAGGTAGTAAGGTAACTGCACAGACATCACACAAACAAAGAATTTGGATGTAATATTGGTTTTTTTTTTTTTATATGAGTGTTGCGGTTAAGGCGATGAGACTAGATGCTAGTATCTTATGAAGTATTTCTCAGTTAACCTCCTATATGAACTCTGAAGTATTCTGGTAGCCTAAGAAGATAACAACTTCAAAAGAAAGAAAAGACATAAAAGCATGTTTGGTCAAGATATCGTGTGAATAAGCAATGAATTTAGAGTGGTAAAAACCCATTCAGTGTATTCCAATCCACTAACCCATAGCAGTTTCATTTTGGAAAAATGAACTCATCCACAAAAAGAATTTTAAAAAAGTTATTATTCCATCATGCTGCCCTACCAACAATCTCATCACCAACTTCAGACTTCCTTTGCCCAGTGCCAAAGCAATTACTCGTACTCCATATCAATTAACCTAAACTATCGCTAAACAAGTATGCTGGCTGTTAACCATGCCTAATCTCAAGATACCTTGCCATGAATATACCTCTCAACTCATTAGACTTTTCTTTCAAATGCTCTCTCTCTCTCCATGGGCTCTTATGGCCTTATCAAGCATCGATTCAAGAGCAGTCATTGGTCATAAATGCTGAAAAGATATGAGAACAGGTGGCGACATCCAACTATGGCACGAGCATGAAGGTAATTACGAGGTGACGAAGTATAACCAGCAATGCAGCAGTTCCAGTCATTATCAACAAAAAAAGCACAAACATATGATACACTACAGTGATGGGAGACAGGGAAAGAAACCTGGACAGTGGCAGCTGTGACAGTATCGAGAATGGTATTAGTAGTATAAGAATTTGACTGTAGTCTGATGCGCCTTGGGTCGATATCAACGGAGGTCTTTGACCAGAATGCAAAGGTAGATGAATCAATTTTCTGCAGGAGAAGAGGAAGTAATGTGTAATGAGCTGATAACCAAAAAGAGAGAAAGTATAAATGTGCAGTAAAGAAAGAAGGTGGCAGGAAGTTACATCACAACGAGTGACAGTGTCAAGTGGATATATCCTCAAAGTACGAGCAGTGTTAGGATCAAGCATGCGTATTCCATCCAAACCGACCTGGAAGGGAAGGAGAGATGTAAACAAAGTGGTATGTATGATATGAGGGTGTAAAGCAAGAAGCATATAAAGGGAAAGAGGGTAATGTACCATGCAAAGAACGTCCATGGTAGACTGTGATCCAGACTCAGGCAAGAGCTTGACCTTGAATTTTTGGACCCCACTCTGAACATCAGGCTTATCATCAGCCTTGGGCACCGCCCTGACAACCTTGAGAGATGGAGTGGAAGTGTGAGTCTTCCTGTCCTTATCGTCCTTGTTAGGGAAACTAATAGGCCTGCCATAATCATCGAACAAACCAGACCAAGTAGATGAGTTTGAGGATGATTTAGAAGAGGTGGCGGTGCCGCGAGCACCATAAGGCTCATGTGTACCCTGATAAGCGTAGACCCCATCATCCTTGTAGGCGTTTAAATTGGGGTCAACGTAGGAGTGATCATAGTTGGAATTAGGGTTAGGGTTGGGGTTGGTATTGTTATAATAATCGTAGGGAGGAGGGACATAGGAGGAGGCGGAATTAGCCGGAGGAGGGTAATTGAAGGAAGAAGGGTAATTGGGATCGTAAGGAGGAGGAGGAGGAGGAGGAGGAGGAGTGGTGGGGTAATTGGGGGGATCGTAATGAGAAGGATAATAGGATGACGGTGGTGGTGGTGGCGGCGTAGGGTTGTAGTGCAAGTGAGGGTCGGGGTGGTGCTGAGTTGGCGGAGGAGGAGGATCGGAAAGAGGAGGGGGATAAGAAGGGTAATTGTATGAAGAAGAAGAAGAAGAAGAAGAAGAGTAGTCGTAATCGTGGGGAGATGTGAAGGGTGGCGCGGAGGCCGAATTAGTAGTAGTAGTAGTTGTCGGCGGCGGCGGTGGTTGTGGATAGTAATATGGTGTCGACGGATATTCTCCACCTCCACCACCTGCTTGATACATTTCGAGACAACTAATAATATTATTAAATAATCCGCGACAATGGAGAGAGTGAGTGAATGAAGGAATGTCAGCGCAGAGAGAGAGAGAGAGAGAGAGAGAGAGAGAGTGTTCCAATTATGAATACACTACGGAGTATAATAATAATACCGAGTTACTCGCATAATAATAAAATAAAGTCTACTGATGATGATCATCAATCATCATTTTATCTCATTTCCCCTACTCCTTTTTCATTTGTGTTTCTTCTAATAAATAATAGGTGAGCCTATAAATACACTCACTCAATATACTTAGACACTCAGTTTAGACAAAAGTGCCCTTAAGTTTATCTCTTAGGTTCCTTAGTTTAGACAAAAGTGCCCCTAAGTTTATCTCTTAGGTTCCTTAGTAGGTGGAATGAGTAAAACTACTTTAGTCCATTACACATAAAATAAAGTGTCCAACTAAATTTTACCATACCAACTCTTCCTCATCCCTGTTTCAGATAATATGGATAATGGATTGTCTCCTACAATTTCACAATTACATCCGTCTAACTTCATATGCTCTCAAATCACCCTATTTGTTACAAAACCAAACCATTTTACTATCTACAATTAAATACCATCCATTCTAACATGTTCTCAATTATTGATACAGACGATCATCACTGTCTTCTCAACTCCTACTGTCCACGTCCTCCCATCAAATGCTTATATACACACATTTGCCTTGCACAACTCACACTTAACTAACATTCTCTTCCAATTGCAATATTGGTTTACCTACATCACTATTTTAACACAAGTCCAATCAAACAATCACTGCTCTAGTAAACACGCCACCTATATGTAGCAAACACCAGAAAACGCTTGATCATACACTTTTGCCTCAGCGAGTCAAATAAAAAGCTATGATGACAATGGCATGCCAGGCGCAAAAAACGTCATCAACATGATACAAACTAGAGAGGGGGAAAGAAATTGAGTTTACGCCATCAGGGAGGGGCAATATAATACATGTCATAGGCTCATACCATAAACGTCCATCATTGTTTTTCCAAAAAATGCATAACAGGACAACCCAAAAATGCATGTCGTCTATAACCTCACCCACTACGTGTTAATTTCTGTATACAAGGCATAATAGTGTCTTAACCGTATTACTCCCTGTGCAATCAAATAATTAAGGCTTATTTCCTTTCTTCGGCAAAGAAATGCCAGGGGAAGAAGGGATTGGATGGGTTGGGCTGTGTAAGGGTTTCATTTAGATGCTGAAGGATACAAGCCAGCAGATGAACAACAAAATGTCTTCAAAGACATTCTCAAGCCTTGAGCAAGGAAGCTATGTCGTTACCCTACAAGACTCCCCAACCATTTTCTCCATTCGAGAGTACCAATCACCAATTCTTGTGTTCTCGATCATATCTTTTCCAGACTGTAGATAGCGGATTGGTCTCAAGACGCCAAAAACAGCAAGATCAGCAAGATTGGGTTTTGAGCCACCTGTCAAATTAGACAAGCAAATGGATTCGCCAGTCATAATATTCATCAAGTCTATGTATTAGATTATCAAATGGGATAAGGTGGATGCGTCCCCCAGCATAAACGTGGACAAGTGTGCTTGCGAGTTTCAGACTGCTTAGTGAGTCGGACGAGAATTTTTCAAAAAGAACTGTCTGTAAAGCTTACTTAGCTGGCTTTCCAGGCTAGATTCAATGGGCCGCGAGGCCCGCGACCTATGAATAGCTCTACAATGTATCATTTTCTCTAACTGCCAATCAGCAAATCTGAAATAGAGTAGTTACCAAGGAAAGGACGGTCTTTGAGAGCGTCTACCCATGTTTCAGCAGCTTCATACAATGCACCACGTTCGTCTGTTATGTTATACTTCTTTTTCAGTTTTTTGGCGACAAAATACATGGCTGTGGCCCCAGCATACTTTGCTACCATCCTTTCCATGTACCCGAAATTTCCTGCACATCGTGCAAGCAATTAAAGCACTGAACTTCCAAAAGGCTTATTATAGCCCGTGATAAAATAACACAAATGGAAATCCTAGTTCTTTTGCACCTAGTAACTACGGTTTGGCCAATTATAAACCTGCATGAGATTCCTACTACTTTTCTTTCAAAACGAAGCAATTAAGAACATTAAGTCCCCAAGCTTCTGGCATTGCAAAATGTGTGTTCCGATGCCTTCACTATAATATTGACCAGAGTTAGTGTTCTATATAAGGGCGATAATATTGAGTAGCTTGACAGGAAAGATTTTGTGGGTGAAGTATACTAAAAGGATATAGAAACTTATAAATGGATAAAGCAGTGTTAACAAGGTTACCAGATTTACAATACGCCCAATGCAAATACCAAATATGAATATGGGTTTCATTGTCAATAACTCAATACAATATCTGATATGCCATAACTATTACTGGACTATTACTATAAAAAATAGGCGAATTCATAAACCAAGTACACTTGGTTTATTCAAAGATTTGAAGTAAAAATATTTAGGAAAAAAAAAACTTAGATTTCAATAAATCTTACTCCTAATATTATAATTTCACAGAGTACTAAAACCCCTTCAAAACAAAAACAACACACCAGCCAAAGTAATGAAAAATGTGGAACACATTTTTATCTAATCTAAATGAATACTTTGTGGACTGAAGCCTCTAAGAATAGTACTTGGGTTCAAATCCAATTTGCAAGCTTCCAATTTTCCTCTATCTACACGACTTCTAATTCTCTGATTTTCACAAATTCCACAAGAATTCGGGAGAATCCAATGCGGATTTGGGCAAAATCATACGCATATAAATTTATGAATTGATTAACAATTCATAGGCTATTTTCCCATTTGAGCAAATGTGGTACGCACATGACATGTGGGTTATCTGAGGATGCGGGAAAACTTTACCTCTAAGTCTTTAACCCAATATAGAAAATTTTGAAACATTTTCAATCCTGTTCAGAAATAGAAATTAGAAGTTGAAAAAGAAACAATATAAATACTTACCATTTGTTGTGATATAGTCAAAAGACTCAAGGGCTTCGCTCGTTGACCGATATATGTTTGGTGACAAGACATGCACAAGATGATCATCTACCCACCTACAGCCATTTGGCATAGTAATTTAGTAAATATATGGAACAATATGCAAATAAGTGTGAACGATCATAAATGTAGTGCACGCAAATTTCTTTGCAGCATCTTCGTGAGTTCAAAACACCAAGTTCCAAAGATTAGCACAAATAAAGTCGAACTTTGTATTTTGAACCGAGCAGTTGCCAGTTGGTCGAGCCACTATTTAAAATTTACTGTAACATGAAAGGTCTCATCATATAGTTGCAACTAAGGCTAAAATGATAGGTAAAAATGTAATGGTGATTACTCCAGCCATATCTTCTCCTCCTCAGAAGTTATAGTAGAGGCAGTAGATTCCTCAGAATGCATTCGCTTAAACAGCGTACTGATGATATCTACAACCAGAGGTACAATAGTTCACTAAAAACGTTTGAGCTGGAGAAGAAGGAGACATTATTTAGAAAGGTAGAAAGGATTACAGAGGTAAAAACCTGATGAATTGACCAATGGTTGGCCCTCAACAGTCAGTATAGGGACCTTCTTGTATTCAGACCACTTGATCTCCTTCTTGCTGAAAGGATGGACCTCCACAACTTTGTATGGAATGTTAAAGTAATCCAAAAATGCTGAAATAAGAGGAAAGTGATGGGTAAGCGGGAGTAAACAGGATATAGAAAAGTGTTGAATAACATTACTTATTTTCGGCACAAAAACGAGCTCTCATATAAGTCAACAGTATATCTACACTTGCTAGTTACTATTATTGCAGTTAACTTGTCTAAAAGATTAGTATGTCTCACAGATGATAGTAGTGAGATAGGGGCAAGGGCATACGACATATCAGTAATATCAGTGTGGAATAGAAGCATAATTGAGTAGGTAAAAGTAGGAAGGATAAGGCTGCCAAGTGGAACCAAACATCCTAACTCAGGTAAGGTGGCTTCGAGTTTTGAACTTGTCAGCTACTAGACACTAAGTACAGCCAAACAGCAACGCAATCTAAGAGTGTTTTCCATGAAAATACAACCGCAACCACTGCAACACGAACCACACTAATATTTTTAAGATGCAGCCCAATAAAGGAGGAGGGGAGGACAACAGACCACCTTACAACCATACGAGGATTCAAGGTCGAGTCACATATACTCAATATTTATTACCGTACGACTCAAGTTTGTAACATAAACCTGTGAGGCCCATGGTTCAGTAAAGGGCTTTCAATTTTCAACAAGGCAGCATTGCAAATCGAAAAAAGAAGGTTGAAATGAAGGTTGAGATCACATAACAGCAAAATGACCATTTTACCACAAATGAATTAGCGATAGAAATACAAAAGGCGATGTTGAAACGGTATACCTTTAACCTTGTTGCAGAAAGGGCAGGCCTCATACTGGTAGAGAACGACGTCGTTGAATTTGTGAAGCGGTGGTTCTTTGGCGTAGGCTTCATGAGAGAGTGTGGTGGCGGCAGCGGCGGCAGAGAACAACATAGTGGAGCCGGCGCCTAAGAAACCGCGAGAGCGAATAGAAGGGAGACGGGAATGGGGTTGAGCCGATGAAGAAAAGGGAGCCGAGTGTGATAGAGACGCCGCTGTAACGGCTCGGCGTAAGCCGGCTAGGCTTGTCGCTCTCTTCATCGTTTAATCTCGGGAGATGTATAAATGGGGGATCGGAGATTTGGAGCCAAGGTTTTAGAGGGTTTTTTACTTTATAGCTTACGAGCTTCCATAGTTTCATTCTAGTACCAAAATGGGTTTTAATCCAAATCCAAATTCAAATCCAAATAAAGCACTATCTATTATGCGACCGTTGTATGGTTAGACGAACTAAAATTATAATGGTTTTAACAGTTTTAAAAAAATTTAAATCTACCAATTTATCATGTCTTTTATGAAATTCTGACCAATATGCCTAAGCAATTCAACCGCTGAAAGTCTGAAATCAATAACAAGTTAAAAATATCTTATTTTAACCCATTTTTGAATTAATTTAAGTGTATACTATCTAAATATTCTCGCAGTATATGCTGAATGAGTATATCTGTATAGCACAACTGTGTGGAATTATTTCCCGTTTGCCAGGCCGCAAGAATTTCTGGGTTCATATCAGTTCGGGAATGGGTAGTGTTGAATTTGTCAAGGGGTAATGTCAGGGGTCTCGAGAATTGATCAACCTACTTCTCGGTTGTCGTGTGGTGCCTGTGGCGATGGAGGAACTGCCGTGTGTTTAATAGGGAATAGACAATCCCGACCAATTTATATACCTTTTTGATGCAGCGTGTTTGGGAAGTTTCGAATGCGCAAGAAGTCATTGATGTCTGCATAAGGACGAAAGAGCAGTGGCATATAGAAAATTTTATTCGATGGATTGCTCTACCGTTGGATCGTTTTAGATATCGAAGGAGCATCTAAAGGCAATCCGGGATTATCGAGTGCGGGATGTAATTTTCATGGCTCTTCGGGACAAATGGTGGTAGCGTTTAGGAGTTGCTACTGTCACAAGGGCTGAACGTATGGCGCTGCGACGAGGGCTGATGTTTGCGCTTGAGCGTAGGGTACCTCGTCTTATAATTCAATCTGATTCCCGAGTTGTGGAGCACTTTTTGAAAGCTAATAAGTGTGCGGATTGGTTGGCAAATGTGGGTTCTATGCGGGATCAACAATTTCAAAGGTTTGATCTCTCTAACGTGCCAAGTCAAGACGATGTTGGTGGTGTTTATTGGCCTAGTGTGGTGCCTGTTTAGGAGTCGTTGGTTTGTTTTGTATTCGTACTTTTTTGTTTGGGCTAATCCCGCTTCTATTCAAAAAAAAAAGAAATGAAAAACAAATCCTCATAATATATACACAAGTGGTATGTACATTATCTCTATTAAGTAGTATCGTCTTAAGATCGATTTACAGTGAGGATTGATTATTGAATGATGAACGCTGAAAATGAGATGTACTCTTCAATTCATTATGTGAAAACACTATCTACTATGCTAAAATTTATTTTAAATAGGTGATTAAATGTGGGTTTGGGCTGAATATAAACAGACTAACATGAATATTTTTTTGGCCGGTTGAACCGGGTATTGGTTAAATCCGTTTGAAACTTTAAAAGTATACGGTGGGGGTATTATTTTGCTCAACCGTCCACCACCTTGATGAATTGCTTCACATTATCCCCTAAATTAACTGATGAAGAAATGAAGGCATATCTGAAGCAGTAATGCGGCCTGCCTTTTATACTTTGTCGGCGACGGCCTCCTCCCGATGGTTCAGCAAGCATGAGTTAACCAAAACCCCTAAATTGGTAATTATTATGATTATCAAGCCTCCACTTGAAGGGTTTATTAAGGTATGTGTGCCAACTACCAACCAATTACCGGAATTCAAGGATGTTATTCATTCATTCATTTATACGTGCTGTGGTCCAATTATTCTATTACTTGGTCCAATCTGATCCGCTTATACTTTGGCTCACTGGTGGCCCTGGTTGCTCTGCTTTCAGTGGCCTCGTCTTCGAAATTGGTACTACTCTTCTCTCTTTTTCCATTTCAACTTGTTGCACTACTAGCATTTTTTAACGATATACGTCAATTCTCTCATTAGGACCATTCTCATTCGATCAATCCCCAACCGATTCAGGATCAGACATACCATTGCTTCGCTTAAATCCTTATTCATGGACAAAGGTACACCCTTTTTAGGTTACTACAGTACAGGCCTCATCTCTTTATGATGGATACTATAGTAACGACACCCTTGACTTGGATTGGATTCATCAGGTAGCTAGCTTCTGGATTCACCTGTCGGAACTGGCTTCTCCTATGCCACCACTTATGATGGATACTATAGTAACGACACCTTGCAGTCATCCCATATCTACCACTTTTTCACAAAGGTCTCTCCACTTCTTCCTCTCTATCTCATCTTCAAATCACTGCTATTTACCATCTTATTCAGAACGAATAAACACTGCATATAACTCGGATATTTCCACCACTGAGTCGATGATAAAAGTAGCCGGCATTTGGCTGACTAGATTTGAAAGGTTAATTTCAAACTGTCTCATGTTTGGTTTTACAAGACGATATTACAGTTACTTTAGGTCTTCAAGCTTTTGTCCTGCAACTTTATAATTCTACATTTCAACCCCAATTCCAATATAACTGACTTCTTGCCTTTGAGGTCCTTATATATAACCACTTGTACTATACTATTCCCACATCCTTTCTTCGGGGAACTGACTATACACTGTTAAAACCATTTGACAAGGTAATTCAGACATGAAATGGTGATGCTAACATATTTGTATATATGCAGTGGTTTATGAATCATCCAAATTTCAGAACAAGTCCTTTATACATTGCCGGTGATTCATATTCGGGACAGATTGTACCAATTGTTGTGCAAGAGATTTTAACTGGTACTTAGTTATATGCTCTTTTTTTTTACATGCTAATTGATGATTATTTGATTGCCTACTTGCATTGCATATTTGCATGTGCATCTCATTTGAGGTTCTGTTATATTTTAAGAGGTTTCGGCTCTCAAGTCTGATTTTTTTTTCGTTCATCAATCACATAATTAGTGTTCACAGTCAGATGCTATATAACTCCATTATTCCCAATCCTATCCTAGTAAGGTAATATTCCTAGGATATTAATTTCTAATCTTCATCTCTATTTACTCACACTATCATAGCTATTCTATTCCCTTACAGCACTAAGCCCTTGCATGAATCATGAACGCTCATCAGTATTGTTGTGTTACTGATAATAATGTGCATACCTTCATATACATCGCGCAGCAACAACATCAACACGTTTGAATGTTTTTGCAGGTAATGAAGTTGGACTTGTACCAAAAATGAATCTAAAGGTGACGTATCATTTCTACGAATGTTACATTGTTTCTGGTATAAATTTTCTGAAAGCTAATATATTACTCTGTACAAAATGTGATTGTTTTTTTCTGGCTTGATCCGAAGTTAGTTACAATTGTTAAGACATCATAATTATGCCCAATACATTTCTACAATAGCAATTTCTTAATATTATTGCATACTCAAGCACATAAGGTTGTTCATAGAGCTAAAGAGGTTTCAGCTTAAAGACAATTAACAACTAGTCGAGCAACCCACTAAATTTATAGACTGGTCTCATCTCTCATTTTTCTTTATGTGGATTGTGTAGCACACCCAGTCACACTTGTGTATTAAGTATTACTTCGTAACATTTATTATGTTTACTGTTCAGGGATATATTATTGGTAATCCATCAACTGTGGGTGATAAACGCAAAAATTCGCAAGTTAAATTTCTACACCGGGTATCACTCATATCTGATGAGCTTTATCAGGTAAGCAAGCACATACTCACACTCATTAAAATCCTTACATGTCAAACTATTTGTCTCCATCTTCTACTACCATTAGTTAGATTAAGTGTTTTACTTGCTACTAATTTGCATTCGTTCCAAATAACCCAGTTAGCCAAGGTCAGTTGCAATGGTGAATATGTGAACGTCGATGCAAAAAATATAAAGTGCTTGCGAGCGCTTGCAGCCATAGAAGAAGTGAGTCCTATATGCAATAGCATCATATTTTAGAGTCTTTATCTTATGTTGTTCTTACTTTGCACGAATACGATGTAGTTGCTTACATTACCCCTTTTTCTAAATCCCCGGTGGTTCCAGGTCACTAAAAATTGCAGACTGCTTTAATTGCAGGTAACTTCTTCAATTAAAGATGCAGATATCCTGGAGCCAAACTGCCTCTATGTCTCTCCAGAACCACCTAAGAAAGTCTCAACATACAAGAAAGATTCGGAAAATGATCATGTCAACTCCTTTCTTTTGGGTGAGCGTCAAGTCCACAGTTCATTTTGCCGGGTATGTTTCTGTTCCATACTTTCTTAAGTCTGCCATCCTCTTTAAAAAGATGTGATTATCACAAGTTTGTGCTTCCTCGCCTGGCAGTATAATTTACGGCCACAATCAATGTGCAATCCCTTATATGTGTTCTACTATCAACATCTAGCTTTTGTACTGCACATGGATAGAAGCGGAGTTTGTGCAAATTGAATTGTAAAATTTACTATTAGACCATCTGATTACAAATTGGAGCAAGACTTTCTAGCTTTTACGATTTATACTTAAAAACTTTTCATGATTAGAGTTTGAGTTTATAGTTTACACGGTATAAATTTGTGTGGTCATAAAATCTTACGCTTCCTTAAAAAATTGTCTTTGATTCTGAATCTCTGATAGAAAGTGTGTATGGACGCTGACCTAGTCACCGAACCCACTAGGCCACGACAGTAAGAGGACTGAATTATGTTTTGGTTGTATACTTGTATTGAACTTGGCATCTATGTCCAACATACATCGACCATATAACCCCCCTCCCTCTCTTACATCTTTTAACTTCCACATTAATCAAAAATCTCTAGTTTGCTACATCATAAATTTGTCATCAGATTTGGCTTGTTATATATTTATGAGTGGCTATAAAAATCTTACACTTGCTTAAAAATATGGTTCTGGTCTGATAGAAAGTTTGTGTGGATACTGTCATACTGACCTAGTCACCAAACCCAAAAGGCCACAACAGTAAGGGGACTGAGTCATGTTTTGTGTATGTTGATACTTGATACCATTGAACTTTCTCTGCATAGTTTGCTTGAAAGGGGATTCAATTAGTTCGTGTCATTTTTCTGTTCTTGCTACACGCTGATGACTAGAAATGTATTTCTTCAATTAAAACCCTTGACCCATACTGGCATGATTTTTTTTTTTTTACTTTGTTTCCCCATTTTGGCGTTATAGAACCAGAATTACTTGCCTTCCTACATTTGGGCAGATAACATTCAAGTTCAAAAGGCACTCAACATTCGAGAGGTATGTATAGTAAACTTACTTTGAATTCAAGTTTTCTTAATATTCACGAGGAAATACTTGTAAGTTGTAACTACTCTGTGCAAGGACTGCCGCTGTATTACATTTGGTGAAGAAAATTTCTATCCACCTTCACTTCTCAAATGACTGCTGCTAATTGGGTGATTTATACCTTGCTGCAATCAAGGCGTATTGGCAAATGCTTCCGCTAACATACAAGTGTTTACACTTTCATCAATGATCAGGGAACAATAGATCATTGGGTGAGATGTAACAGAAGTTTAGCGTATACGAATGATTTTCAAACAAGTGTTGTTGGGTACCATCAAAACTTCACAAACAAATACATCCAAGTTTTGGTTTATAGGTAATTGTTCTCCCGGCTCTAATCTTGTATTACATTCAACGTTGCATCTGTTTTGAGTTTTCTTCGTTATCTTTTTCATCAATAATATAATTTTCTATTAAGCCTGTAAAAAATATGGAGTATGATATTTTAGATCATTTATATGTGTGTGTGTAATACTGTGCCAAGGAAGTGCTTGATAGAGTTTTCACAGTAATAACACTACTCAATGCATTCATGCCTCAAAGACCCCTGCCTATAGGGGATAGGGGTTGAATGTATGCAATGTTTAAAAAGACATTGAGTCATTACTACTTCGCAATTTTAGAAAGGCATGTGATCCGATTAAAATTTATCTTAAATGGTAAAAATTGAAATTGCAAGTCTAATAAAGCCTACAATTTTAAAGATGGGATCGGATTGCGTCCGGATCTAAATGGATCGGTAAAGGATTTGGTTCGTGTTTTCAATAGTGGGTTTGGATATGGCCCATATGGGTTCTTAAATAGGATCGGGTCTGTGTATCTAGAAATTTGATTTGGATCGAATTTTTTTTTATTCAGTTTCGGGCTCACTTGTCATTCGCCCTTCCCTAAAGGTAAGGCAAATTATATAGGTGGCCATTTCTTCTTAGCTTCTTAAGACGGGGGTTCAAACATAGAATTGAAGTGGAAGTTGTATCTTCGGGTGGTGCTTGTCTATATAAATATCGTCGGAATAAGATAATGTTGCTTGTCTATATAAATATCGTCGGAATATGATTATGTTGCAAGTGTTTGCTACATAACATATGCTTTTACATGTGCTGTAGTGGTGATCAAGACAACACCATGCCATATATTGGAACATTAGCATGGATTGAGGAACTAAAAGTTGCGACCGCTGAAGAATGGCGAGCATGGTTTGTTGATGGTCAAGTTGCTGGGTTAGTGTCTGTTGCAAATACTGCTAAACTTCGTTGGTCTTCTGACAATCTTTTACGCCTTTACTGATCTCAGGTTTTAATTGTGGTGTGCAGCTACGTGACAGAGTTCGGAAGTTTTGCTTATCAGTATCACTTAGTCTTTACTACAATTAAGGTAACACTGAGACAAACAGATTAGCTTTTACCATTCTAGTGTAATTGTTCAGTTTAATCCAACCATGGAGAATGTTGACGTGATGAACTAACGAATCTAGAGGATGTTGGTGTTTGTGTAGGGAGCTGGACATACCGCCCCAGAGTATAAGCCCAGAGAATGTCTTGCAATGATTGAACGGTGGTTTGAATTGTCGCCTCTGTAGGTACTTGTTAGACCATTATGTTGCCGCTTATTTGTGTTGCACAAAATAAGTGGTAAGGGAGCTGTAAACACAATAAAGGGCGCCTTTTTTTATTTTTTTTATTTTGCTGTAAATGGAGTACGTTCCTCGTGACTCGTGAGTGATACCAATGTTGCAATTTCGGGAAAGACAACGGTTTTAAACTGGGCACCTGAATGCAATTAATGTCCATCAAGCCTTGGTTGTGCTTCTGCATAACATGGGGCAATGCGCACACGTTATGCGATAATCGGACATTCATAAGTAGGACGCTTGGTTGCAATTCAAGGAAGATAAATTCATTAATAATAATCAAAATTAATTGTAAAAATCGAACAAAATAAATACGTTGTAGAAGTAGAATGAAAGACGCTTAGTTATATAGCTTTGGAGAGGACAAAGCTTGTGTATATGACAAATTGTATTTGATAATGGGACATTCATACTTACGATGTTAAGGAGCGTTGATTTTACACATAATTCTTGAATCTCTCAAATAGTGATGAAACTCAACTGACGATGAGAACAAAGCTCCTGGGAGAGATGACTGTTTCAAACATACGTAATAAAATTACTCGTAGTAAAAGTAAAAATCTTAATTGGATTTTGTTGAAGTACGGCACAGCAGATGAATGTCAGTGAGTGGCCCCTACTTCATCCTTTCACTTTCACCCCTATTTTAATAGGGCCTGAAAACCGGTTTTTAAGTTAAAACGGTCTTAAATAAAAAATGACAGATTATATACTGATTGTTATATCTCCTTACCTACTCTCTACTCATACTGCTGTCTGCTTAATCTTATTTAGAAAGCAGCTAGCCTTACGAAGATGACACAATCCCAACTAGTACTGGTACTGCTGCTGCTGCTGCTGCTGCTGCTGCCATTTTTATTGTCAAGTGGTACAGTCATATCTGAGGACCCACATGTTATCAAGTATCTGCCTGGTTATCAAGGCCGTCTTCCTTTCACTCTTGAAACTGGTTACGTAGGTGTAGGAGAATCAGAGGAGGTCCAGTTATTCTATTACTTTGTCGAATCCGAAAGAGATGTTGCAGCTGACCCACTTATGCTTTGGCTCACTGGTGGCCCTGGTTGCTCTGCTTTTAGTGGCCTCGTCTTCGAAATTGGTCCTACTTCTTTCATCACCTCCAACTCTCTTTTTTAATTACTCTCTACTTCATTTAACTAAACTTGATTCGATCCATCAATATAGGTCCATTCACATTCGATTATGCCTCAACTGATTCAGGATCAGACATACCAACGCTGCACTCAAATCCTTATTCATGGACCAAGGTAACAAATTACAATTCGCATTCATTTCATTGCTTTTTAGTGACAACTTTGGATTGGATTCATCAGGTAGCTAGCATTATATTTCTGGATACGCCAGTCGGAACTGGCTTCTCATATGCCACAACTTATGAGGGATACCATAGTAACGACACCTTGCAGTCCTCACATATCTACCACTTTTTGAAGAAGGTCCGCATTTTGTTCCTCTGTCTGATTTCAACACTAAGTTTACATCAAGCATGAAATGGTGATGCAATTATATTTGTATATGCAGTGGCTTATGAATCATCCAAATTTCAGAACAAGTCCTTTATACATTTCTGGTGATTCATATGCGGGACAGGTTGTTCCAATTGTTGTGCAGGAGATTTTAAACGGTAATTATATATCATTTTTTTTACAACCTAATTGATGATTATTTTGCCTACTTGCATTGCATGATCTAATTATCCATTCGTCTCTCAAGTCTTATTCTTTCCATTCATTAGTCTCATAATAATTATAACGTTAACAGTCAGATGTTCTGTCTCACATGAACTCCATAATTCTCTAATCCTAGTCTTAGATAAGTAATATTTCTAGGATATTACTTTCCTAATCTTCATCTATCTATATATACTCGCAATACTGTACGGCAAGACACCACCTGGAGTTCTATTCCCTTACAACATTAACCCCTTGCACGACTCATGAATGTTCATCAGTGTTATTGCGCTGATAAAATAATGCATACCTTTCATGTACATCATGCAGCAATAACATCAAAACATTTGAATGCTTTTGCAGGGAATGAAGCTGGACTTGTACCAAAAATGAATCTAAAGGTGACATCATTTCTATGAAATGTTCCATTTTGGTATCCAAACAAGGCCTAAAGCTAATTATTGTGTTTACTGCTCAGGGATATGTTATTGGTAATCCATCGACTGTGGGCAATAAACGCAAAAATTCGCAAATTCATTATCTACACCGCGTATCACTCATATCTGATGAGCTTTATTGGGTAAGCAACCAACACTCACACTCATTAGGTTCTTTACATTGTCACACTTTTGTCTCCATCTTTTACTACCATGAGTTTGATTAAGAATTTTACATGTTACTAATTTCCATTGTTTCCAAATAACTCAGTTGGCCAAGGTCAGTTGCAATGGTGAATATGTGAACGTCGATGCAACAAATATAAAGTGCTTGCGAGCGCTTGCAGCCATAGACGAAGTGAGTCCTATATGCAATGGCATCATATTTTAGAGTCTTTATCCTATGTTGTTCTTACTTTGCATGAATACGATGTAGTTGCTTACGTTACCCCTTTTTCTAAATCCCCGGTGGTTCCAGATCACTAAAAATTGCAGACTGCTTTAATTGCAGGTAACGTCTTCAATTTATAATGCATATATCCTGGAGCCAAACTGCCTCTATGTCTCTCCAGAACCACCTAAGAAAGTCTCAACATACAAGAAAGAATCGGAAAATGATCATGTCAACTCCTTTCTTTTGGGTGAGCGTCAAGTCCACAATTCATTCTGCCGGGTATGTTTCTGTTTCCACTGCTATCCGCTTTCAACATATGAGGGTATTGCAAGTTTGAGCTTCCTTTATCTGGCAGTTAATTTACGGGCCAATCAAGGTGCAATGTCATGTATGTGTTCTACAATCAACATCTAACTTTTATATTGGACAAATATAGAATCGAATTTGTGAGAATTGAATAGTAAACTTTACAATTAGACCATCTGATTATATTCAGACTGGCTAGCTTGTAAGAATTTTACTTGAAACTTTTCATGATTAGATGTTGAGTTTATAGGTACATATTACATATTTGTGTGTGGTTATGAAATCTTACACTTGCTTAAAGAATTGTCTTTGATCCTAATAGAAAGTGTATGTGGACACTGACCTAGTCACTGAACCCACAAGGCCACAGCAGTAAGAAGACTGAATCATGTTTTGTGTGTGTGTTGATTCTTGATATCCAGCATACATTGACCATACAAACCCATTCCCCCCCAACCATCTTTTAACTCCCGCGTTAATCTAAAATCGCTACACCATAACATTGTCATCAGATTTGGCTCGTTTTGAAAAATTTCAGCATGATTTGCCTGAAGGGGGATTCAGTTAGCTAGTTCATATCATTTTTAGTTGTTTATGCTACTTGCCTATGACTACGAATGTGTACCTTCAAGTTAAACTCGATGCATATTGGCAACTGTGGCAAGTTGTGTGTTTTTAAAAAAAAACTTATATTCCATCTTTTGGCATTATAGAACCAGAATTACTTGCTTTCCTACATTTGGGCGGATAACATTCAAGTTAGGGAGGCACTCAACATTCGAGAGGTATGTATTGTTACTTTAAATTCAGCTTTTCTTAATATTCTCGAGGAAATACTTGTTTGTTGTAACTAGAAGGCAGATGCTGCAGCTGTATTGTATACTGTTGATGCAATCAAGGCATATTGGCAAATGATTCCACTAACAAACAAGTGTTTACGCTTTCATCAAAAATCAGGGAACAGTAGATCATTGGGTGAGATGTAACAAAAGTTTAGCGTATACGAATGATTTCCGAACAAGTGTTGTTGGGTACCATCAAAACTTCACAAACAAGTACCTCCAAGTCTTGGTGTATAGGTAATTGATTTCCCAACACTAATATTTTTTGGGTCGGTTTGGTTTCGGCCTCACTTGCCATCCGCTCATCCCTTAAGTAAAGGTGAATTGTATACTTGCCCATTTTATCTTGGCTTCTTAAGGTGGGGTTCAAATATAGAATTCAAGTGGAAGCTGTATCTTAGTGTATGACAACCCTTCGTCTATTTAATTCTCATTGCAATAACATTTGCTTTTGTACGTGCTGTAGTGGTGATCAGGACAACGCTGTACCATACATTGGAACGCTAGAATGGATCGAGGAACTAAAAGTCCCGATTGCTGAAGAATGGAGACCTTGGTCTGTTGATGGGCAAGTTGCTGGGTTAGGGTCTGCTGCAAAATACTGCTGAGCTTTATTGCTTGTCGACGATGCTTTACTGACCTCAAGTTTTAATTGTGGTGTGCAGTTATGTGACAGAGTTTGGAAAGTTTGCATATCAGTATCACTTAGTCTATACTACAATTAAGGTAACACTTGTAACAAATAGAGTGGCTTTTACCATTACAAATTTACAATGTAACTACTGAATGAAGAGAATGTTGGTTGATATTGGTGTTGGTGTAGGGAGCTGGCCATACTGCCCCAGAGTATAAGCCGAAAGAATGTCTTGCAATGATGGAACGGTGGTTCGAGTTGTCACCTCTGTAGGTGTACTTTTGGCATTATCATATTGCATAAAATCAGTGGCAAGGGAGCTGTAGACACAGTAAAGGGCGCCTTTTTTTATTTTGTTGATTTTGCAAAAAAAAAAAAAACAATAAATTTCAGTTTGAAGTCATAGTTGTGCAGAACATATTAACAATTTAACATAGGACATAGGCCCAGACTGCATAAGTGCTATGACACAATTATTTCAGCCACTACGCAAGGGGGTGGTGAAGTGAAAAACAATTGATGACAATAAGTAACTTTAAATTTTCGATGGCTAATGGGATACACAAGTTGTATTGATTTTTGTAGCACGTACAGTGATCATAAAAGTCACCTAAAGTTGATATCCCGAATAAGTATCTCGTACAATATACTTTCTCTAATAATAATGAATTAACATGAAGAAAGATAAATAAAAGTGAATATAATAATTAGAATGAAAAATAAGTAGAATTAATACTCGGAATAATCAAAGCTTATAAAATTCCAATGTCTGTTTTGATGCGAGTATGATGATGTAAAATGAAGAGGAGGGCAACGAAAATAGAATTGGGGGCAAAATAGTAAATAGAGCGATAAACCCTTGTTGTTGTTGGGCTCAACTCAACTCCGAAGCAGACTAGCAACATAAGACGGCCAAATCCCTCACTTCATCTTTATCTTCATCTTCATAATTATTATTAAACCCTAATTCCTTTATCTTTCAAGTATCTAACCAAATAAAACAATCGTCATCATCTGGGTTGATAAAAATGGGGGAGAAATTGTATTACAAAAGCAGAGATTTTATGTTCTGCGAAATATGCGGAACAATGCTGTCTTTAAAATCAACCAAGCATGCTTCTTGCCCTTTGTGCAAATCCAAAAAATCCTTGAAAGGTCTGCCTTTTCTTTCTATTTTCCTAAATTATTATTCAATTTTATTATGCCTTTATCATGCTTTCCTATTATTCACCAAATCATGCTATGTTAGCCTCTTATCATTGCTGAATCCATGTGTTAAGCTTGTATGTCGACTTGATTAAACTTATCCACTTTACAATTTGGTTAATTATCAAAATCAGTGGGATGTAGTGCAGTAGATGCAGTGCAATAAGTGTTTGAATGTATGCAGCTTTTTTGTTTGTTTGTTTGTTTGTTTGTATGCAGGACACCATACATACTCTACTAACTCCAACCAAACTACCTCTTGCCTTTTTGTTATCATTCAATCAATCTTGTAATCACATTTTCATTTATTACTCTCAGGCATTTCTGGAAAACAAACACGTTATACCATTTCCGGAGAGGTACCTTTCTTAATCTTACTCTACATACCCACCCACTTTATTATGCATTCAATCATGAATAAATAAGTTTTGGGGACAATAAAAGTGGGATGGAGGGAGTATCATAACGTGTGAAATGCTTGAAAGGAACACCCGTCCTTCTCTCCCATGCCTTCCCTTTTCCTCCCTTTTATCTCCCTCTGTTCCCCTTTCATCCAACTATTGTCGAAGCAATACCAGAAATGTTCACTGATGAAGTTTCTGTTTTCGTAAACACGATTTCAGCTTGTAATTGTGTAAGGTTATTCATAAATGTTGGAGATTCAAGTGTTTGCCATTGATATGTAAAAGACATACAACTGAGCTAACGAAGCTCCGGACAGATTGCTGTTTTGTTATGGGATGAGGCATTTGATCTCTTTTTCTTATCTCCACTTGCAGATCGCTTGCGTTTGTGTTTGTGTTTGATTAGCAAATAAGCGTCAAGGGAAGTGGAGGGTGAGGGATTTGGTGGGATCTATTTTCCCTCCTTCAAGGCTAATGAAATCCTTTCATCATAAAAAAGATTCCCCCCTCCTCCCTCCCCCCTTCCCTCTTTCGTCTTTCCCACCCCTCCCCACCCTTTCCCTCCTACTTTGCTATCCAAACAAGACCTCAGTCTCATTTTGTTGCCCTGCTATTCAATTGAGTAATACAAAAATATTTGCCTTGCTCAAACTCGCTTTCTTCTACTATATAAAGTCAGGAACCAAGTTTGAACAACGTTGATGATTGGCCACTGCTGCTTAGTATGTAAAACCCACCTATGTGGGTGATAATGTGAAATGCATGTAAGATAGTGTCACACTTACTAAAATCAATGTTCTGTGGCGTCCAGGAGTGATAATTCATTCATCTTATTTATCCTTTGATTTTTGTCCCCTTCATGACTTTACTTGATATTTATGATAGGGCTAGAATAACGTCACTATAACGCCACTTTCTACAATACTGCAGGATATTAGAAGGGGGCTAAACATGGAGCCATTTGTGAAATTGGATGGCATGATTAGTGGTGAAGTGAGGGTGGAAAGGCAACAGGTAAGGGCATAATGGATAAGTCAAAGTAGTTTAGACTCTCTCGATATGTGTAAAATCTTGCCATTTACGGGGCACCGTTAAATTGTGAGTGCAGATTAACCAACCATGTGAAAAGTGTGGACACAGCCCTGTGGAGTTGGTTGATTCGAGACAAGTAAGCTCTTCCGCATTATTTTTTATATTTTTTTTGCATGAAATTATATGAATCTCCATTACTGTTGGATATGGAGTTTTACAACTAAATCTTATGTTATTAACAGACAAGATCAGCAGATGAAGGGCAGACTAATTTCTACGAATGCCCTGCCTGTCGCCACCGTTGGAAAGAGAACTCTTAGATGTTATTTTGATGTTGGGAATGAAGCCATATTTTCTCAAGTTCGTGATTCTGAAGTTGAGAGTCCCACAGGGGCTTCTTTAACAGTGACATAAAATCACTACCTATATACTCATTAGTCTATTACCTAAGAGTGTTACGCTGTGTATGTCCTCGACAGTAATTAGTTTTGTTTAAGGTGTCTCAAACTTTCAGTCAATACTTATGATTCTTTCGGGTATGTTTTAGCTGGAGTATTGACATGCCCTTGTTGTGTAACGTGATATTGTTGTTGTACCGACATACCGGAGCCTTTTTAGAATGAGTACACTGCTGCCTAAAATCACATAACTGCTGCTACTCTTGGTTTAATTTTAGATCTCATTTCTTGAGATAATGTAACGTAGCCTCACAAAAGACCTGGAGTTTATTTGTGCATTACTCCGTAATTTTCACCATAGAAGTATGCAAACCATGGATGATATGGTTCGAAGTCGTACTGAGACACTTGAGAGTTGATAGTTGCATTTTCTTATTCTTTGGCAACATATACCAATGTTTAATTGATATACTCCGTATTTACCTTTTTCCTAATATAAAAACATTTAATTATTTTTATTTTGGGTTTCCTAACGTGCCTGTTGAACACATGATAGAAAAACCGTAATATATTATTTTCTGAAACTGTTCCACATTTAGACTTCGGAGTTGGGACTAGAATTTATCTTATCAAAAGCGTTTGTGGATAAATCATAAATAAAAAAAAATCTTTTTCGAAATACGCAATATAATTTTATATAGAGTTGTCGTACTAATGTTTATTGTTTCTCGAATTTACGAAGGCCAGCGGTGGCCCTTGTATATATAATCATGAGAAGGTACTAATGTTTATTGTTTCTCGAATTTACGAAGGCCAGCGGTGGCCCTTGTATATAATCTTGAGA
>JAOWBH010139207.1:0-13655 GCA_028566215.1 Silene coronaria | reverse complement strand
CCCGGGTAAAGAGAGGTTTAGGGTTTGAGAAATGAAGGACAAATCTGAAGAAGTGGGCTTATATACCAAGGCCCAATAACACCAGAAACAGATATGAAAAGCTGAGCACTCGGTCGAGTGCCACCCTCACTCGGTCAGTGTAACAACTCACTCGGCTGAATGGAAGAAAAATCAGGAGGTTTGCCCCAAGGTCACTCGGTCGAGTGCCTTGTCTTACTCGGTCGAGTGCACAACATCAATAAAGATACGGGGTATTACAGAGGTCTTCCACGTAAGCGTAGATTTCATTAAATCTCATGTAATACTCTTGGATGGTCATATTCTCACCCATCACGAAGTTATCAAACTCGGCACGAAGTCGACTCCTCACATGTTTCGGGATAAATTCATCCCTGACCTCCACCTTAAAGTTGACCCAAGGGATTTCCGCATATCCGTTGACCTTGTAGAAGTCCCTCATGGATCCCTTCTCATGGCTCCACTATGCCCTCGCCGGCCCGGGGAGGTAAAACGCGGCTTGCTCCACCTTTTGGTCTTCCGAACATTGAATCACGTCGAAGATATTCTCCATTTCTCGAACCCAATCATTGAACTTGCTTGGTTCGCCTTTCCCTTCATAGCGGGGGGCGGAACCAATTCATCGCTTGACTTATTGATGAAGCGTTGTCATCTTTACCCTGAAGTATCTCTGTGAGGGCTTCATTTTGGGCCCGAAGTCTCGCTATCTCCTCTTCGGCATCGTGGTTCGTCTCAGAATTGGAGTGCGCCCTTCTTATGACCGGCATCTTGGCTTCAAAAGCCAAGTGAAGTGTTAGAGTAGCCCCACATAGAAGTTAAATCGCCATTTAAACTCACATGAGGACACTCGGTCGAGTGGGACTCTACTCGGTCGAGTGCCCTTCGTACTCGGCCGAGTGCCAAACTTCCAGGAACTTTTGAGTTGGCTTCTACTTTTACTCGGTCGAGTACGGCTGTTACTCGACCGAGTACATTACGCACTCGGTCGAGTGAGAAGTAGGCAGAACTCCTCATGTTTCCCATCCCCTCCACTAGGCCGAGTGGCAAGGGTACTCGGTCGAGTGTCACAACAATATATCATGTGGGCAATATTCAAGACACATTAACCATTTCATTACTCATATAAGCACATAGATGCATCAACCACACTACCAATTTCTCCTTCATAGCATATAACATTACTTTCATAGGCACTTAATTCAAGCAAAATAAACATATAAACACCTACTATGCACATAAGAGCGCCCCTTTTTATTTCCCCCGCGTAGTGACCGACTTAAGTCAAGAGGATAAAGGTACAAACTCGGGACGTCTCCCAAGATTGCCCCAGCCCTACCACCGGGTTCATTTTATTTGACACACCTATGTTCATTGGATTCATTGGTTAGGCTCCAAAATCAAAAGCTCTGATACCACTTTTAACGCCTCCATTAACAGAGAGGCCACGAATAAGGTTATCACGATCAATGAAGGTATCACCCACTCGATTTCCCGAGGTTATGGTGCGAACTATTCAATCCAAAACATTTATCATAAAATAAAGAGGTCAAATTCATACATAATATGCAAAGTGACATACAAATCCTACGTACTCCATGAATGTCTCAATTCTAATACTCGTAAGTCTAGCTAATACATGCCATCTAAAAAAAGAGTGGTCACGCAACATGGATCACTCCCAAGCTCCAAGACCACATGATATGCATCTAATACCTATCAAACCACTGCTCTCCACATGGTCGAAAATCACCATGTGGATACACACAGATTTTACCAAAAACCATTAGTCTTGCCAATTAATATAAACAATAAACATGTGAATGTATGAATGCAACTATGCAACAAAGAGAAGAAACAATACCGTACCAACCCCTCTCCTCTAATCACACGGTTGACGGTGCCGCCACCACAACCCGGGCCGCAATTCAAAACAAGTACCGGATGCACCCAAGTACGGGCCCGGGCGCTAACCGGGCCCCTGCCCGACGTTACGGCTCACCGTAAGTCTCTCCATCCTCAAGTCATTAATGTGCACATCTCCTTTAGGGTGGGAAGCCCTAATGGACGACTCAAGCGTGAGACGGTCTCCCAACCGCTTCACGTCTCCTCAACGCCTCATAACCATCACATCACCTCCAACCATCTCCAAGTAACTAAGGTAGTGCAATCACCCCAAGGTATGTCAAACATACCTTGGTACCAACATCATGTATCACATAAAAGAATGTACATTTATAAACATCAACTCATTATCATTATTCTTTCCATGAACCATGTTATAATTCAATATACTCATAGAACCTTCATCTTAATTCATATTACAACATCATATTCATTTTTACTCTCAATTCATCCTTTACAACCCTTGTATAACATAAGATCTCATTCTCATATAATGTGAATCAAGAACAACAATACCAACAATATGTGAAATGTTCCTTACATGTGACAATGCACCTAACCATGAATAGATGAATAATAATATGAATTAATTCACAAGACTAAGTAGGAAAATCCTACCTCAAACAAGCTCTTCAATTAACAAGCTCAACTAGAAATCCTCCTCAATAAAGTTTCCTCCTATACAATTTTAGGAGATAAGAATACTTTACAAATATTTCCTAACAATATAATTAAACCCTATAAATTCATAACTTAATATTCTGACACTTGTAGTTAAATAAATCTCTTCTAAAGTTTGGATCTAGGAATTTATTAAGATTTAGAAGAGTCAAAAGAAGGTTTAATGGTGGTACTTACCAAGCTTGCAAATGGTGACAATGGAGCTTCAATCAATGGAATCACACAAGGAAGAAGATGAAGAAATGTGGTAGTTTTGAGAGGATAAGGTAGTGAGGATTTTATGTTTGTATAAAAATTAATTTGTGAGAGGATGAGTGGGAAGTTAAGGATAAGTATCCAGATTTCTACATGTTAAGTCCCTTTCAAGGGGCTCCACCACTAAGCAAACACACAAATCCCCCCGTCAGAGTCACTCGTCACTCGGCCGAGTGGACCACCCACTCGGTCGAGTGACACCATTCACTCCGCCGAGTGCAAAACTATCAGGACCAGGTAAGAAAGGTTACTCGGTCAGGCCACTCGGACGAGTGCCATGACCATTTGACCGAGTACAGCCAAGGTGAAGTCGATGTGTTACAAATTTGCACATTTTTAAATTTATGGGGGTAAAATGCACTTAACAACAAACATACGGGGGCAATTTGCTAGTTTCGCCAGCAGGGGCTATCCATAAGCAAAAACCTTGATTTAACAAACCATTGTCCATTGTTCAACTAAAGGAAACGTAATTACTCAAACCAAATTTGATTCCGGAAATCGTCTTCTGAATATCACATATCGACCAATCTTTATCCAAAATTGAAAAATGTCTTTATTAATGTGTCTCTTCCGCAACTATAGCCATCATCCAAAATGGAACAAATCTCGTTGGTTTCCACATGCCGGTATCGTCTTGTATACAGATTTTATCTTCTAAAACAACACTCTCAAGCTTCTCCAGTTTGTTATTTATTGTCATTGTCATTTCCTTAGCGTTCATTATCTTGACAGATTTCAAATAAAATTGTTTTAATAAATTGTTCGATATTGGATATGCACAAATAGGAATTGATAATCATAAACCACACGGAATCGACTTCGTTTCCCTAATAGAACAATTAGACCATATATTAGTGTCAGGGTTATACCGAATTTTCTAGTGAAATAAGACGGTGTCCTCTAAATTTTGGCACAAGAGAACATAGATGTAATTCAGAAGTAATTTTTGTGTTGTTTGTTTTATCGTTCAACGATACAGAAGATGAGATTGGTTTTTTTTTTTAAAGAAACATCTTCAATCCATGTCTATTTATATAGAAATGAGAAAGAATAAGGAAATTTATTTTGAATAGTTGCAACTCTTCACCAATTTCGACTTATATAATTCCAATTACAGAAATTAAAACTTGTGAAAGTTTCGAGGGCGATTGCCCTTGAACCCCTTCGTCGTAGTCGTTTAGATAAAAACTATACCGTAAGTTCATAAATAATTATGCAAGTGTACACTTCGTTCTACCCGAACTTAACCATCTACAAACCAAACTCGAATAGACAAAAATGAACAGGTAATTACACTTAAATCACCAACATGGCGAAAAGTGTAGAAATGAGGTATTTATAAATAGTGATTAGCACGATATTTTCAACATGTATTATTTTATTTATGTGTTAAATGAGTATGATAATTACATATGTGGGGAAGACTGAAGATAATACGGGTGAATCTGACGGTTATGTAGCGGGGAGTATTATGAATAATTTTTTTTATAAAAGTTAGTGTAAAACTGACGTGGTAGAGTCGTCTTAAGACCGAATAATATAATGTCTGGCCAATAATTATATATACAATTAAAATTAGGTAAAGAAAAGGGTTTTTTTTAATCAAAAATTATCTTATATTTAGGGGTATTTGTAAAAAAACTACCTTATATTTTATTTTTTTGTTTTCAACTACCTTTGTTTTCTTTATTTTTTGTCAATAGCTACCTACGCTTAAAATTTGAAGAGATTTGGTTATTTTATCGACATTAACGTATTTCACATGGCGTTGTTAACATCAAACAATAATTATCAACAACGACCAAGCTATAATTTAACTTCAAACAAGCAAATATTATGTTTACATATTTCAATAACAACTACAAACATTTAATAAAGTTAACTATAAGTACATCTTGACTTCCTGAAATCATACCTACGCAAGATTAAAATAAGAATAGAGTCTTGTAAGATAGGCTAATGTCGAAAAATTGACCAACTATGTCTACAATCTTGTCATAGGTAGTTATCAATCAAAAATAAAGAAAACAAAGGTAGTTTAAAACAAAAAAATAAAATATAAGGTAGTGTTTTTACAAATATCCCTAAATATAAGGTAGTTTTTGACAAAAAAAAAAAAAAAAAACTAAAAAAAACGACTTCTTGTTTCAAGTTTGATGGAACACCCACCAAAAAATGTGTATTTTGGTGTTTGGTGACGCAAAGATAAATAAATAGAAATAAATTGCTTTGATTCATTTCCACATTTTATATTTAAGGGACTTCTACTTCTTGAGGATAATATCCAAAATTTCTATTAGTGTTACTATAGAAAAAGAAAGTATTTGTAAGAAGATAATGTGAATTGAATGTGTTACTAATCTTCCCGGTGATTAATAAGATATGTAAGTTTTGCGTAAAACAGTTTATAATAAAATCTTCTCAATAACAAAGTATATAAAAAGACATTAATACCCTTACCATGGAATACAGTTAATGGTGGAAGTTTTTTTTGGGGGTTATTTAGGTAAAATATGACATGGTTTTATAAAAAACTTGCGTAAAATGGTTTTACACAGAATTATTTTAATAAGGTAAGTAATTATGATTTGTTTCCAATTTTCAAGGAAGAATTTTTTTTTATTTAAAGTGCGTGGTTGTTCAAAGAATAACGTTCTTTACTTCAAAACTGTTATTCGGCCACACTTTAGTGCGAAAAATGTCGATCAAGAACTTGCTAGTCTTAGAACTTTTATGTTTATTATTTATCATCTATGAAACAACAGGAAACAAGTTATCTAAGGACGAAAAACAAGATTCCGCCAAACAATATCGACTTCTCCAAAAGCCGAGCATCAAGATGATACAGGTTTAATCATAATTATTTCTCCTCTACTTCATAAATTACTCTGTTTTTTTTTTTAAAGATAAAGGGTAGTGCTGGAATTATAGAGGCAAAGTGTGTGAGAAATAGTAAAATTGTATGCGATATTTAATAAGTACAAACAAAATGAGTGAAAAATTAAATCATAACTTGCCACATGCGGTCATTTATACGGAGTATTTTATAAATAATAAAACGTTATCCCTCTTTCCTTTTCAATTACCGAAAAAGAACCCACATTCTTTTACAATTGTACCATAAAATAAGATTTGTGTCGATCCAAAAGAAATGAAAAGTATTTCACAAATGAATATACGCTTTAAATTTATTTAAATGCTAAACGACGCTTGTAATTTTCCTTAGGTATTACTTTACAACAATTATTTGCAAAGCTTTTGATGTAAATGTTTTGGTAAATAAATTGTGATGATTTTGCAATAAAATATAAAATAAATCTATATTACATGAGACCTTTTGTACAATCAATAATAGATATATTCATTATTATGACGAATAAAAAAAATATTTAAAATTTAAGAAAACAAAAACAAAAAAAATAAAGAAGAAATCCGCATAATGAGACATGAATGATTGAATTCATGCATGCCCAATGGTCAACAGACTCAACACGCTAAAAAAAACAATAGACAAGAATAGCTTGCAGTGAACTTCAAACCCGCGACCCTACATTACAACAAAATTCATTGAACCACTACACCACTTGAGAAGTACTTCTACTCTGCCACAACATTTTATTTATTGTGGGATAGCAGATGAACCCAATGAACCCCCTATAGGTACGCTCCTGTCAGTAAGCCTCCCTTCAGACGAGTCCTTTTCGTCTTAAGGTTTCAGAGTTCAGACGGGTTATATATGATCTATTTACAGTTAAACGTGACCTTTTATTGACAAAAAGTTGCTAGGAAAAAAAATTTAGCTATAATAATAGTTACAACATGTTAAATGGTCATCTTACCATAAAAATTGTTACAAAAAGCCCGTCTGAAACTTTCAGACGGCATAGCCCGTCTGAATGAGAATGAGGGTTGTGCCATAGCCCATAAGACAGATATCATGAAATTCATCGGTTTCTTGTTTAAAGTAAAACTTGCCGGAATTATTGTTCATTCTATATTTGGAAACTATCGTGTAAGAACCTGGAGTAACGAAAGTAAGACAGTTAAACTAATGAATGAGTTGGAATAAAATGGTCAATCTACTGTTGTTTGCTCAACATACCAATTATAATCTTTTAAGTTCATATAATAAATTCTGGAAGAGTATTTGTTGTCTCTACCTCGCTCTGCGTTTGACATAATCTTTCACTATAAAAAATATATTTGGCAGAATGAGTATGGAGACGTATATGATTGCGTTGATTTTTACAAACAACCTGCATTTGATCATCCCCGGCTCAAAAACCATACATTTTATCCTGAGGTTTGTGAATATTATATTATGTTAATACTTTATAATTAAAGCAATAATGCGTCCTATTATGTGATCAAATATATTTTTGGAGTGTAGATGCAGCCAAGATCTCCTCCTACCAACGTTATACATTGCGATCGCATGGACTATATGATCTTAAAAGAAGGTGGTTGTCCTTTTGGAACAATTCCTATTAGAAGGGTGAGCAAAGAAGAATATTCTGAAATATATAATTTCACACAAAATTATGCTAAATCTAACATTCAGCCAACCCCTGGAACACGCGTAAGCTTCACATCTTCTAATATGTTTGTTTTTTTACATACTTCCGTTTAGGTATCAGTTGCCCGATGACATAATTCATAAATTATAGATCATATATAGTACATCTGGTTGGGTAATTTTTCTGAGTTTTATAAAAAAGGTTTTGACCCTAATGACGCTATTTCTCTTTATCTCTTTTATCTCTAAAATTAGTGTATTGGGTGATAATTTGGATAATAACGTTCCGCATACTAATTTAAACACATAACTTTTTCAAAGAAATAAAAAATGATTACAACAAGTGTCCCTTCAAACGAATCATTTACGTTAGAAGGTTCAGAAAGGCATATATGACTCATTTACAAACAAATGTGACCGCTTTTGGTCAAAATGTTATTTTTAAGTACAACACTAGTTACAACATTTGATCGTTAAATAATCATATTTTATCGTTATAATGATCACATAAAGCCATCTTAAATTTTTAGGTGAAATATAATCCGTCAAAAAAGAGAATTAGTGGAATGATTGATTAATAGGTTGGCAATTCAAAGACGATAATTCTTACATCTACTACTAAGAAAAAAAGAATGGTTGCTAATGTGCTACAACTTGTTTTTCTAGATTGCTATGTTACAGCTACAGACTATCTCTGATCCAAGTAAGGTGAAATATTCTGGAGTAGGAGGCTCTTTTAATGTCTACAATTTACCGATTGAACAATCGCAGTATTCATCTGGTGAAGTAGTGATTCAAAATGGTAATGACAGAATTAAAGTTGGATGGATGGTTAGTGCTGATTCATTATTAAATTATTTATTTTAGAATAAATTGGTTATTACTCTATTATATAATTCAGTTTTTTAACTCACTCCCACTACAATTAACTCTGATCAAATATTACTTACATTTGATGATTCCGACAATAAAAGGAAATATTCCATTTAAAATTTTAAATTGTTTCTAATTTTTGTAGATTATGGCTATATTCCCCAATTTAAATCAACTTCTTCCCTGGTTTCTTAAATCCTTACTTTCACACACACTCCTCGTAACAACAGTTTTATGTGAAGATTAAATACCAAACTCTTGATCAATCTAAATACAAAAAGTCGCACTCAATAATGAAGTAGATGAATTAATTGAATATATACCAAATTATTGGTGACGATGTTTATGATGGTTTAATTAGGTAGGAATGTAGGATTCTTGGTTGATGGAAGCTAAGTAGTGATTCTATGAGACTATGAGAGTGTGGATTGATGGACTTTTTGTTTTAGTAGAGAGAGATGAGTGACTGATGAGTTGATTTTCTAATTGTGTTTTTGAATGTTTATTTGATGTAAACAGAACACAAAGGGTAAATCTATCATATTCTCTCTTTTTTTTGACGGAATCGTCAATCGGGGGAATATTTGATCAAAGTTAATTGTGGTAGGAGTAAGTTTAAAGAAAAAAAGGGAATAAGTTTCAAAAAGTGATTTATATAAGGGAGTAACAATCAATTTATTATATTTTAATTATAATATTGTTTGATTAGTAGTAACAATTGCTATTCATATGGATACAGGTCAACCCCAAATTGAACAAGGATAACCATATTCATTTTTTCCAGTATCTTGATGTAAGTATGATTGCATGAACATTGAATATCGGATAAATTATTTTTTTCCAACACAATAAAACCAAATAGGAGTATATATATTATTATTATTTCCATTTAGAGACTTTTAATCAGTTAATTGCATTGTACAAATTCTTTTATAGGCGGGTCAATCGCATTGCTTTAACGCACTATGTTCTGGATTCGTCATTGTACGAAAAGACATAGCTATTGATAATAGGGTAGGCACTCCATCAATAAGAGGAGAAGACCCTGCCTTTTTCAGTTTACGTGTCTATCAGGTACTAAATTTTGTTGGAATTAAAGTATTAATTCATATTTGCTTTGCAACATTAGTCATTCTAAACTAGTAAATTAACCCGTCTACATATGAACATGAAGGATGACACTTTTTTCTATTGATTCTTTTCATGTCGAGATTTATGGATCCATGGATCTCGAAACATATGAAAGATCTTACTCCTAAGCCGTACATACGACTTTCATCGAATACGACGTATTAGTTCTACTTACTTGACCGCGGTGGATTCATTTTCATAAATTCATCTAAAAAGAGAATGTGGGAGATATAAACAAGATACAAGGTGCCTATGTTTGTTATTCGAATGAATTTCATTAAGGTTATTTCATCACGATATTTCATTTTTTGCTTTGCAACATTAGTTATTCAAAACTAGAAAATTAACCCGTCTACATATGAAATAATTTTATTTTTCCGATTATTTAATTATTCTTTGAATATAAATAAAAAATTTTAAAGTAGTTAGTGATGGGTCTAGAAAAATTCCTTTCACAATTTTCAGATCTGAAAGTTTAATTTTTATTATGACGACATTATTATATAAAAATATTATATTTGTATTTTTTTTATTGAAATGCAATTTTTTTAAATAGATTTTCCGTAGGCACGTATTAAAATTGGATTGTCAAAGGTGTGCTTGAACTCGGGCAATAAATTTCAGCCTCCATTTATTCTTTTAGGCTCAATTTATTTTACTTATACAATTGTATTATTTTATAATTATTTAATATTTACTTTTATAACTAAAATGAAAATAATATCAAGTTTTTCAACATTTTATCTGCAACGTAATTTGGTCCTTATATCCATAAATTTAATGGTTAATGTCAATTTTATACCATCCAAATCCTAAAAAAATTATACAAAAATGGGTATCGTATATAAATTTAATAATTTATAACTGTATAGCAAAGTAAAAATATCAAAAAAAAAAAAATTGTTCATGTGTAGTTCTTGAAAGCTCTAGAAGCTTATAGTTTAGGGCTTTGAAGAACATTAGGCCTATGTGGAAAACGAGATAAGCAGATTTATGATAGCAAGTAGTGTTAGCATAATACGGATGATAGATTTTAGTGCAAGTTTGACCATCATATTAAATTAGAAAAATTAAGAAAACGTGTTTGGTAACTAGCAGATTATATGACAAATCTACCATTTTCATGTATAAACTCCATATGCTGCTATTAGCAACATGTTCAAAAACAGTAGATTCCAACCAATATGTGATCTGAAATGCGATTAACCAAACATATAAAATTAGTAAATTGACTGGTTAAACTACTATTTAAGCCGAAATTTACTAATTTTACCTAATAAAATGCCGTTTACCAAATAAGACCAAACTTGACACTCCCATCATTAAGACTTGCATGCATACACCAGCATGCATAGTCATTTTTGTATGTTTAACATTGATGATTGTGTAATATATAGTGAAGGATAATTTATTAGAGATACACAATATTATGTCTTATGATATTGTTATCTTATTAAGAAAGAAATATTAGTAGTATTAGGAAATTAGATATTTTGTAATATTGTGTCTCTAGTTTAGGTAACTATTTTACACTATAAATAAAGACCTCTTGTATTCATATTATTTACCGATTCATAAGTTATCAATACATGCAATTACTCTCTCTCTCTCTCTCTCTCTCTCTTATATTATTGAAGAGAATATTAATGATACCATGATTTTTTAATGAAAGGATGGCGAAAGTGGAAATTGGTGGCTGCATCTCTGCGGTAGAAACATTGGATTTTGGCCTAAACAGATATTCACAGAAATGTCAAAATCAGCAACTTACATTGGAGTAGGAGGTGAAGCGTATGGGCCAACTAATAGTCTTCTTCCTCCTATGGGAAATGGCTATTATCCTGTTGATAATAACATGGAGTTAAGTGCATTTTTTAGTGACCTTGTATTTATAGATGAAAATCATAGAAAAATTGACATTCCACATGTTGAGCGATATACAAATGATCCTCATTATGGTATCAATTATGTCGAAAATACTGGATACTTTGGACGTGTCGTCCTTTACGGTGGCATAAATAAATAAACGAATAATAATTTTATGAATAACAGTACGAAGTAGTCCATTTACCGTAGACACAAATAAATTGCACTTTTCTTTTGCTTTTAGTGAATTAATATGCATAGAGCCATAGATTGAAGTAAGGGTGATAATGATCCGAGCCGAGTGCAAGTTGGGCCTTACTCGTTTTGTGAGTTTAAACCCGAGCTCAAGCCAAGCATCAATATAGTACCATAGTTTGAACTTGCTTTTTCCATCTCGTTTGCGCTGTTCTGTCGGATTTGGGGTACTCCGTACTCGACATATGATCTGTTGTATTGAGTTTTGGTTGTGAAACGTTATCGCATGTCGAATCGGGAAATGTCCATCCCTGAGAGTATGGATCCAGGTTTAGACTAGAAATGTTATATCATCTTCGTCTTGTCGGGAAAATTGAGTATTATATTATCTTGTTTTGCTTTGTCATGTCCTCTTTGCGCATGTCATTTACCATGAGAGTAGTCTCTTCGTTTGTGTGTATGTATTGTGAACTAAGTTTAAGTCTCTTGCCACGTTTAGACTCAGAACATTTAGAGTCACATTTGGAAACATTATCCGAAGGATTTGACATTGGACAATTGACTTGACATATTTGTATCTTGCTTACCTTGTGCTTGGTCCTATTGAACAGCATGAGGTAAGATATAGGCCACCAAATATCAATATGACTGACGAGATTTTTTTTTATGTTAAAATGTAAGCTTCTCATTAATATCGCAAATATGATAATCCAATTTACAGACAAACACAAATTAAAGTGCATGAATTACATTAATTGCACTATAGACATCCAAATGGTATCCCTACTTGAGATACCACTTGGTTTACAAACATTGAATCTACTATTAACGACCAATAAAACACCAGCAAATCTGATTCTTGAGCCTGACCTCATTCCTTTGCTGCCAAATGAAATACCACCAAGCCATGATAGATGCAGTGATGACCATTCTCTTTACTTTGCTCTATCTTCTGTTTGCAACATTCACTAACTGACTGATCTGTGTAATGTCAGTTTGAAGCCATAACCCCACAATCTGCAAAACTCTCTGACTAAAGGTGCATTCTAGGACAAGATTATTATAATCTTCAGGAAATAACCCACAAATGCAACACAAATCATTATCAACTACATTGTACTGCTCCGTCTAGTTTTCAACTTTAGAGATTGGTGAGTGATAAGCCAAGCAATGAAATTGTATTTTGGAACTGTCATAGAACACCAGACATGTTTGTGCCAATCCACCACATCTCTCTTGTCACGAATACAATCATAACACCCCTTAACAGTATATGTACCAGAACCTAAACTCCAATGCCCATCAATAAAACCACCTTCTATTGAATCTCTAACCCTTCAGATTTTCCTTCAGTGCCAACTAGAATCTGGAGGAAGGATATGAGTGATCCAGGAAGATCCTTTTAAATATATATGATGAACCCACTTGACCCAAAGTTTGTCTGGCTTCACAGCTAACCACCATACTAACTTTCCTACCATTGCTACATTCCATTTCTGACTTTGCTTTAGTCCTAGCCCTCCCTCCTGTTTGGGCACACACACTTTATCCCATCCAATCAAGTGAGACTTGTTATATTCAGTGATGCTTTCGCATAAGTAATTCCTACAAATTCCATCAACTCTGTTCAACACTGCTTTAGGCAAAACAAACATAGATGCTCAATAATTATGCATTGTGGATTGGACTGAGGTGACCAGGACCAATCTACCTGCATAAGAAAGCTTCTTTGCCCCTAGAGCTCTTACTCTCCCCCACTATTTTATCAATAAGCTCCACACAATCTCTATTCTTAAGCCTCCCTGCAGTAATAGGAACTCCTAAGTATTTACAGGGTAGAGTGCCCTCTAAAAAAACCAGAGATAGATAATATATCCTTCCTTAGGCTTGAACCAACTCCATTGAAATACACACAAGATTTTTGAGCATTCATTTTTAATCCAGAAGCTTCAGAAAAAGAGGAATAAGCTCTTAACAACACCATAATAGTGTTGGAGTATGTGTCCTCAACAATAGTGCGATCACATATTTAAATCTCATGACAAGAATACATAAGGGATGATCCTATTATATAGTCGACTGGTCAACATTAATCGGTAATGATTGGCTGACTAGAGTTTGACATTACTGTCGTCGTAAGACGGTGGTGATCAGTCGATCCCTTTCGGTCACACCTAAAGGACAAGACCCAAATAGAAATCTAATTATTTGTATT
>JAOWBH010139096.1:0-13657 GCA_028566215.1 Silene coronaria | reverse complement strand
AGTTGAGGTGGATAGGTGATTAGGATAGAGAAATGATGAAAAAGAGTAAAGTGATGGAAAATAAGTGATTATTGATGCGGATAGTCTAACGAAAAACGTGGCACAGTCATAGTTAGCAACATTCACCATTGTCCTGAAACAAGATCAACACCGAAATCAACCTCCTCTATCTTCTTTCCCGTTGAACTTTCGTTAATCATACTCTTTACCAATTCCTTCCATTCATTATTAATTATTAATTATTATTATTATTATTATTCCACTTAATCAATCATCATTACATTACACTACATTTTACTTTATTTCAGATCTAAATCCCTAAATCCCCAAATCTCTGCGTAATCCCTAAATCCCCAAAAATGTCGAGCGATAGTGATCTAGACGAAGACGAGCTTCTTCAAATAGCGCTAAAAGAACAATCCGAACGCGATCTTAATTACCAGAAACCTCCATCCAAGTCATCTAAACCTGTTGTTAGCTACGTTCAACCTCCGTCATCGTCGTCGGCGAGAAATTCGAATGCTAACCCTAATTCTACGCAACGGCGAGGTCATACGAAGTCGATGGATGAAGATGATGATTCGGAGGTAGAGTTGTTGAGTATTTCGTCTGGTGATGAAGAATCGTCGAAAGCATCCAATTATGGTGGCGGTGGTGGTGGGAGGCCGAGGAAAGCTAGAGGTGTTTCGAAAGATGAAGCTGATGGTGGTTGGGACGGTGGTGAGCCTGGCTGTTGGAAACATGTTAATGAAGCTGAGGTGCGATTGTTTTTAGTAATTTGATTGAATTGAATTGATTTTGTGTTGAATTGTTTGATCATTGTTGTTTATTGTGTTTTTTTCGACATTGTTAGTATTGGTTGACATTATGAGATGATATGCTAGTGTTGCTTAAGTCCGTCTTAAGCTTACAACTAGAAAACTAGTTATTATAGTATCAGTAGGTTTGTCTTAATCTTAAGATGGTCTCAAATGAGAGTTTGCTGCATTGGTTGGCATTGTGAGGTTGGGCCGTTGGAGGGTTGGTTAATGATGATTTGAGTGGAGTGAGAATAGGTTTGCCAAATGGATGTGAATGATTTGAGAGCTACCGTGCTTAAGACCGTCTTAAGATTGCAACCAGAAGAGTAGTTGTCATAGTTTCAGTATGTTTGTCTTAATATTAAGACGGTCTCAAATAAGGTTTTGCTGTATTGGTTGGCACTGTGAGGTTGGAGGGTTGATTAATGATGATTTGAGTGGAGGGAGTATAGGTTTGCCAAATCGATGTGAATGATTTGAGAGCTACTGTGCTTAAGACCGTCTTTAGGTTACAACCAGAAGAGTAGTTATTATAGTATCAGTAGGTTTGTCTTGATCTTAAGACGGTCTCAAATGAGATTTTGCTGTTTTGGTTGGCATTGTGAGGTTGAAGGGTTGGTTAGAGTGGAGTGAGTATAGGGCGCTACAGTAGTTCATCTTAAGCTTAAAAGATTTTATTGTATTAGTTGACATTAAGAGGTTGGAGGGTTGATTGATGATGATTTGAGTGGAGTGGGTATAGGTTTGCGAAATGGATGTAAATGATACGAGAGCTATTGTTGCTTAAGAGTTAAAGACCATCTTAAGGTAATGATGTTGTTATTGCGGTATCGTGTTGTTTTTTGAGTTATTCGAAGTTGTTGTACTGGTTGACATTATGAAATTGAATGATTTATTAAGGATGATTTGAGTGGAGTGAGTATAGGTTTGCACAATGGATGTAAATTATCCGGAAGCTAGTGTTGCTTAAGATCGTCTGTTAAGCTTACAACGTACGCCGTTGAGAGATTGAATGGTTGATTAACAATGATTTGAGTGGAGTGAGTATAGGTTTGCAAAACGGTTGGAAATGATCGTAGAAGTAGTCTTGCGTAAGACCATCTTAAGGTTATGATGTAATTATTATAGTATCATGTTGCATTTTGAGTTTTTAAAGCTGTTGTATTGGTTGACATTATGAGGTTGAAGGGTTATGTAATGATGATTTAGGTGAAGCGAGGAGGTTTGCCAAATGGATGTGAATGATTTGAGAGCTAGTGTTGCTTAAGAGTTAAGGCCGTTTTAAGGTGACAATGTAGTTATTATAGTATCATGTTGTTTTGTTGAGTTTTCGAAGTTGTTTTGGTATGACATTGTGAGATTGCATGGTTGATTAATGATGATTTTAGTGGAGTGATTATAGGTTTGCAAAACGGATGGAAATGATCCGAGAACTAGGCTGGCTTAAGACCATCGAGTCTTGCTTAAGAACATTTGAAGGTTATAACGTAATTGTTATAATTAATCTTGCTAGACCATGTGAAAGTTATAGTGTAATTATTACTCCCTCCATTCATATACAACATCTTTCTTCTTTCTTTTTGACACTATTCATGAGCTAAGGAAATCTTCAATATTCCTAGCGATACATAAGAGAAAATATAGTCATGCACTCATGCGGGATTTTGTTTGATTCGTCTTTGTAAGTACAATAGGTATATCAAATTTATATATTTTTTTATAATGTAAAACTAAAGATATTTACGTTGCAATATTTGTCTCGACAAATGTGTAAAAGAGAGATGTCATATTTGGATATGAATGGAGGGAGTATAATATAATCTTGCTTTTTGAGTTTTTGAAGCTGTTGTATTGGTCGAAGTTTTGAGGTTGGAGGGTTGATTAATGATGATTTTAGTGGAGTGGATATAGGTTTGCAAAATGGACGTAAACGATTTGAGAGCTTGTGTTGCTTAAGACCGTCTTAAGCTTACAATGTAGTTGTTATAATATCGTGTTCTTTCTTGAGTTTTCAAAGTTGTTGTATTGGTATGACATTGTGAGATTGAACTGTTGATTAATGATAATTTGAGTGGAGGGAGTATAGGTTCATAAAATCGATGTTAGTGATGTGAGAGCTAGTTTTGTAAAATGGATTTAAATGATGTGAGTGCTAGTGTTGCTTAAGTGCTGAGACCGTCTTTAGCTTACACTGCACTTGTTATAATAGCATGTTGGTTTTTGAGTTTTTGAAGAAGTTGTATTGGTTGACATTGTGAGATTGAACGGTTGATTAATGATGGTTCGGGTGGAGTGAGTATAGGTTTGTAAAATGGATGTATATGATGCGAGAGCTCGTGTTGCTTTAAGACCATCTCAAGCTTACACTCTACAAGTAGTGATTACTTTAATATAGTATCATGTTGTTTTTTGAGTTTTGAAAGTGAATACACTGGCTGACGCTATTGATAAGTAACAATGAGATTTATCAATGTTGATTCAGTTGAAGGGGTACAGAATTGCGAAATGGATATAAATGATTTCGAAGCTTTAAGACCGTCTTATGCTTACAATATCAATGTATTCCCGCCATCCCACTTTTATGGTCCTATTCATAGTTTTATATGGAATTTTGTAAGAAAAAGTGTTATAATAACAACTTTACCGCTTGACTTAAAGAAAATGGAGATAATGTAGTTGTAATGGGCGAGAAATAGTTACTTAAATGGGGAAATTTTGGAAGTTTGATAATTTTGTTTATTATATTCAGAAAGGGGACATTTAATGTGTGAAAAACAAGGAGGGAAAGAGGGACAATATAAACGGATGGAGTCTGTGGTCATTAAGCTATGTTAGATGAACTTCATAGCATGGGGAAGGTCGGCTTAAGCTTAAGGCAATCTTAAAATGAGATTTTGTAATGGTCCAAAGTTGCAAAGCATGTAGGGAGGATAGTGGTGAAAGCTACCTATTGACAATGTTTTAGCTATATATACCTTTCGTATGGAAAATGTTTTGGCTGAGCACAACTAGTTTCGGCAGACACTAGACTTAGATGGAAGCTTTTTTGGATGTCGATTTTGCATTGCTTTGACTAGATGGAGCTCTGATGGTTATAAAGGTTGCTAGGCCGTTAGGGTTGTTCTTTTTACTTAGAGTCTTAGACGTAGTGCTGTATGAACTATGAAGGGAGTACATGGACGAAAATAATTACCCTCTTTAGTTCAAATGAAATTTATTCTCACATACTAACTGTGCCACCAGCATCACTAAGGTGCGTATTCTATACTAAGTGGGATACCCATGCTACCAAAAGTGTGATTCTTGGTAATTATGTATATCTTCAGTGTTTTTGAGATGGTTTGCCTGGCCCTATCATGTTTTTAACACATTAGTAGTGATATATCTTCCGTTTGAAACTTGAATATAGCAAGAGTGGATAAATTATGTAATTCTAAATAGTCTATGTTTTTGAGCTGTGCTGACTGCTGTCATCCACTTGGCTAAACGATGTACTGTTGGATTATTCATGCATGCGCAGCTGCGCACAACTATCGGTAAACTCTGTCTTTTGAGTCTTGAGTCTCTTGACAAATATTTGGAGAGTTAGTAAGCTCTTATATTGTGTCTTTACGCCAGTTTCAGTGTACTAAGACTTTTCTGTTTGTCAGCTTGCTCGTAGGGTTCGAGAGATGCGTGAGGCTAGAGCAATTCCTGTGGTCTCAAAGGAAGAGCTTAAACCTGCCGTGCTGGCTAAAAAAGGGCTGACTAGTTTACAATCATTTCCACGAGGCATGGAGTGTATTGATCCACTAGGATTGGGGTAATATTACTTTTTCCGTTATTTTGAAAGTAATTTGTGATGGATTAGTGACATTTGATTTAGAAGTCATTGCTTTTGCTATTTGCTCTTCTTAAAACATCGATCTTACTCGCTGAGATTACCCTTGATTTTTCCTCCTGTTGTAAAATTTGACACTTCTCTTGATGGGAACTATTGGAAGTATTGTTGAACCATTATGTTTTCTTTTTGTACATCAGTAATGTTTACACGTTTTTGCATTAGGTCTCTTTTTAATAATAACATGAATCATCAAGTAGGATCAAGTCGCAATCTTGGAGTGTTCTAGAATCTAGATGTACTCATTTTGAAATATCCTGCAAATTGATAAACCAAAGAAATATGAAGCTGAGAAAATAGTAAAGGGAAGAATACGCGAGTAAAATGATCGATTATTTTGGAGGGAGAGAGATCCATATTGATAGATACTTTAATAGCTGGCTCGTCAAACAATAAACAGCCGTGTGACAGGGTCTTCCATAATTTAATTACGGTAATGGACTAACAATGTGGAAGTATGTTTTATTTACTTTAAAAAGTCAATTGTGAGTTCTCCCAACTGAGATCATGTCTGAAACTGTTACTTAGAACTCTATTAGCACTAGAATCTTATTTCCTTCAACATCTGTCGATCTGAGTATCTGACCTTTCCTGCTAATATGAGTTGTGTTGTCATTGGCAGGATAATAGACAATAGAACACTGAGGTTAATAACAGATACACTGGACAGCTCTCCATCTAAAGAAAAGGAGAACATCGATAATAATCTCCGCGGTATTTATTTTTTATTTTTTGAGTTTTTGCTTCTCCATGGGAATCCTTTTTTTAATGAATTTATTTATGTCACGTTCCTTGAGATTTGTGCTTTTACTCTTTACAGCTGATTTACCTAATTCTTTATCTGTCAGTTGCTTTTGGTTTCTATTAAGTATTTCAATTTGTACTCAAATTTCTGCAGAAAAGTTGGCATATTTTTCAGAAAAGTTCGAGGCAAAGTTATTTCTGTCTAGGATACATCAAGATACAAGTGCAGCGGATTTGGAGGCTGGCGCCCTTGCTATAAAAACTGATCTGAAAGGTCGTACCCAGCAGAGAAAAGACCTGGTGAAGGAAAATTTTGATTGTTTTGTATCTTGCAAGACGACTATTGATGGTATGTCACTGATGTAGGTATTTTATACATACTTGTCTCCAGTTTACTTAGCAACTGGCTGTAGCTGCTTAGCATGTGTGTGTAGTAGCTTAGCATGTGCCTTATTATCAGTGAAACTATCTTGATTAGATATTGAATCAAAATTGAAACGGATCGAAGAAGACCCAGAGGGTGCTGGAACAATGCACCTTTACAATATCATCAAAGGAGTGAGTTCTCTTGCAACACGCGCTTTTGAGCCACTATTTGAGAGACAGGTGAGTGATACAGATATCGTTTACGTAGTGGCTCACTGGTTCTTATCTATTTTAGTGCTGTAACATAATTGTTCATTTACTTGCACCAGGCTCAAGCAGAAAAGATCCGGTCTGTTCAAGGAATGCTTCAGAGGTTCCGCACGTTATTCAACTTGCCTAGTACAATTCGTGCTAGTATCAGTAATGGAGAATATGACTTGGCAGTTAGGGAATATAAGAAAGCAAAGTCAATTGCACTACCATCTCATGTATGTTGAGCTTCCAACTTTTTAACATTCTTAATGGATGACAATGGATCACACCATGCTATTGGCATATTTTTTTTCTAATTCAGTAATTACTATGAGACTGTGCATTTTAAGTTGTTTATGAGGTGTTGTGTGAGTAATGGGTTAGTGTGAACATATGTAAACTTACTGCACTTTGACTTTGTTGGATTTTGCTGCTCCTGCATTATGTTCTCCAAGCTATGCAGGAATAGCTTAGAGACTGAAACCATATGAAGCAGGAATAGCTTAGAGACTGAGCATTGTTTTTACATGGCGGAATAATTAGTGGAGATTTTACTATTGTTCTACGCCATAAAGACTCTAGTTCACTTGTCAAACTTCATCTACATTTTGGCAGTGGTTCTTGGTTTTGAGAGCTGTTTTTCTTCTATCTATAATTGTACTTATGATGTGGGAAGATGAGTTTTGCATCTAATTGGTGGCTAGTCTTATATCTCATTCCATTTTTTTTTCGAGGCTAGCATGCAATATAATGTGCCTTTCGTACTTCTGTCACTTAGGAGGCCTTCTTTCTTTCTAATACTTCTTTGGTGTCAACATACAAATATCAACTTCCAATGCTTCTATACCTTTTTGTTTTGCCATGACATGAGAAGAGAGCAGAAAATCGGACAGACTGGTGATGTTAAAACTGTAGATTTGGCGGAGTTACTTTGAAGACATGTTTGCCAATTGTCTGTAATTGTCGTGATCGTAGGCCCTACAGTGAATAGCCTAGCATCCGTAGGGAGCCTCTTGATTTGTTTTCATTGTTGGTGTTTGCCCATCCGATAACATATTGGCCATTATTTTGCAAGGTCTTTGAGCTTACTGTGCCGATATTTTTCATTACGTGAAGAACCTTTCAAAGTTGCTTATATTGCAACATTTGATCAAAATAACCTCTATGGTTGGTATTTGTTCAATTGAAACAATCCTAGGCGGACATATACTCACCACAACTGATAGTAAATCAATAGGCTGATTTGACTGCTGTACTATAAACCGTAGTAAATGGCGTGTCGTTTGCATCATAGTACTCTACCCTGATTCGTTTCTGTTACTCTAATATAATACCATGTTTGAATTGTGGTTCTTTTCTATTACGTAGAATGGTAAATCGTTTCATTATGTATTTTGTTGCTATTTTACTTTTCTTTATATTTCCCCCAGTTTTGGTTGGAATGAAAGAGGGTCATTTTATAGTCTTTGTTGTAAGTCATTTATAACCAGAATACTCACAATAAAATGGTTTGATAGGTTTCTTGCGATTTGAGTACTTGGTAATCTTTTCAACATGACTTTAATGCTTTCTCATATATGTTAGCTAAGGGTATATTGATTTTCTTCCAGGTTGGAATATTGAAACGTGTGCTTGAAGAAGTTGAAAAAGTGATGCATGAGTTCAAGGGTACACTTTACAAAACAATGGAAGACCCACAAATAGATTTAACAGATGTAAGTTGACTAACTACATACCACCAGTTTTACAAAAAAAGTTGAAAGTTGTCTCTTCTGGTCATTGATTGGTAAAAAAACATATGTATGATCCTTCTCTTGTGGGATGTGCTATAGATTAGAGTTGCTGGATTGTGATTTCAATGTCGGCCATTCTATTAAATATTTCTTCCAATTTGAATCCCAGAATCGTGCTGTGGCCTCTAATCTTGGCTCTTGTGCAGCTGATGTCAAGTGTCAACCCAGAATGCGGTCATAACAAACCTTCAAAAATTGTTACGAAAGGTCACAAGTCACAACCCACAATGCAATGTCTTGACCCAAATTATCACTTTGGTCTCAGAGGCGGGCTTGTGCCCTTCCTAGACTATAATACACAGATTGACATCCTTCTGATGTCTGCTTTATCTTCCGTATAATACTACTTGCCATTATGAAGTGCTAGTTTAGAATCCATGCAATACACACTCCGCATGTGAGTGTCTTGTGATTCACTGCCGCTATTAAGCCCGGATGAAGGAGGAGGGTTGCGGTAGGCTTGTGGTAGCCAGCGTAAAAATTCCGATCACGCTTCATGGACATGAATCAAAATTCAAATTTCCGTTTGAGGTGGTTTGGCCATGTACGGTGGAGCAGAGGCAGCGGTGAGGAGAATTGAAAGTTGGGGAATGGTTAATGTAGTTAGAGGAAGGGGAAGACCGAAACAAACATGGATAAGGATGATTAAAAACGATACGAGGGATTTTGGAATCACTGAGATTATGACGAGCGAGAGGGAATTGTGGAGAGAACGAATCCATGTTGAAGATTTAGGTTGCATTTTAGATATTTAGTTATCTTTCCTCATTTTTGCTTAAATAATTTTTTTATTTTTAAAAAAAGACCACTTATACTTTATTTTTGTTTTACAAATCCGTTTTGCCGCTTTGACCTTTGAACTTGGTTTTCACGCTTTTCTTATTTTTATTTTAGTTTTTACAAACACACTTGTTTTGCTTACCATTTGTCTATTTTCTTTTGCTTTGTTTATTTACCATTGACCGTGTTGGCGAATTCAAACCTATACGGATTCGGATGATGATTCATGTTAGACGACCCCAACCTATGTTGGGACTAAGGCTTTGTTGTTCTAGTAAATTACTTATATAAAATTGGTACCACATTATCGTTCACATTTCTCATTATTTTATTTTGCTTTGAGAAAAATAAATGGAGCTGAAAATTAATCATGAAATTTGAGTAATGTGCTGAAATCCATTTTAATGAAAATAATTTTTTTTGTACCATAAAGCTAATGATTTCAATTTATAAAGTTTCCCTTTTATTGTCACGAAACTAATAACAGTGATTTACAGTTTCGAGTTTTGTTTTTATAGGGAACATTGGTCAAGTCATTCTTTAATAATATCATCAATAAGATTTAACAATTTATAGTTTTATATCAATGCTATTTTATTTATATTAAAAGATTATAGTTTAGAGTTTAGTGAAAATAATATAATTTGATGAAAAGATTAATTGGAATGAAAGATAATAATTTAATGAAATAAATTATAATTATTAGTTTCCTCATTTAGCGAATGCACTTAATAGTCACTAGTTTTCTTGTAAGAATATGCATTTTGGAGGGAATTTTTTTGAGGACACCTATTCTTCTAGTGTTAGTGTATGGGTAGGATTTAGACATTTATTACCATTAATATAGTTTCCTTTTTAAAATTAAGTTTTAAATTAAGCACGTTGGAAGTAAACTTTTCTAGGAGACTTAATATTTTAGTATATAGGGGATTTTTCTTTATGCGGGAAATTCTACAGGGGGTGTGCTGTTTGGTATGTCTATAAGTGCAGACAGGACACTTGGTCCATCTATCCTCTATTTTCTCTAAAGCAAGACCTGGATTTTTAATGTAAAAGTTGCCCTGTTTAGGTTATACCTTTTTTCTTTATCTATTAGAGGGGTAGATACTAGATAAGCTTAGCTTTGTGCAATAGTTTGGGTCTGCCTTTCACTGTTCAAGTATGCTTGAGTTGTTTGACAAACAAGCATTGGAGGGCTGTCGAAGTAGCTATAATTGTGGCTACGCCTTTCTATTCTGGAGTTTCAAGGTTAAGCTTTTTGCTATATATCCAAATTTATAAGGTTGTTTCTTAGATTATATCTTACGGAGCGTCTACTTTAGGATGTACAATGAGGTACGTTTGTTCAATATAAAACTAGACAGCGCATTAGGAGTTTACAGGCGCAGAAAAACCTGATTGGCTAGTTTGCTCTTACCATTTAGGCATTTACTCTGTCATTAAGATGAGAAACTCTTTCAGTTGACTGAGTTGGTTATGTAGAGATTCGGAGAATAAGAAAGGCATTCTATTGACAGTCTTAAAAGAGGCTAAAAGGAGGCATATTGCGTCATTTTGGAAGATGATTCCTTTGACTAACGGGCGATGTAACTGTAGCAAGCTGATGATGTATATAATTATATATTAGGAGATAGCATGCTCATGGCAGGTGTGGCATTCCGCTTTTTGACGCATCTACTCAGCTGGAGCTAGAGTTCCGGTTTGAGCAGCATTTAGTTCCTGAATTTGCACATAAAATTTTCATGATAACTTCTGGGCATGAGTTTTTATATTTTTTAATTCTAAGCCCATGACCTATGCAGTCAAATTTTGACACGATAATTATTAGGATATTAAACCACTGATTGAGCCGCAAACATCAGCTTAGGCTTTGGGTATGAAATGGTGCACTAACAACAGTACATTGAATTATCGCATATGGTGGATCATGGATGCCTGGTATAAAACTGCTTCCCTTATGTAATACTCCCTCCCATCCAGACCAATGGTTCTGGGCACACTTTTTAAGAAACGTAGAAAAAGTAGGGGCATTGTTGGAATCTCACAAGTGGGCAACTTGGCATTCAATGTAAAAAGTAAGGCTATATGTTATAAATAAGGAGAGTATGTAAGGAGTATTTGGTCATATTTTTTGCCAAAATGGGAATGGGTAGGTCCAAATAAGGGAAGTGTAACCTTTGGTCTGGATTGGAAGAAGTATAATTTTTGGCCGCCGTTATGTTAGTCCTCATTATATAAAACTCTATAGTATAATGTCAATTTTCTGCCCCATCGCCTATTATCTCATTATATTGCTGCTATTTTACCAATATTTACAACTGACGGCGCACTAACCGTTACTCCCGTTAAAAATCTTTTCAACCACTGTATTTACAGATGGTGTATGTTTTTGAAAAAGAGGTTGTAAGAGAGATGTATGCAATATATATTGAAACGTTTTAAATCTTATGAAGATGCGAAAACTAAACACAGTTGGTATATGTTTTTGAGATTACGGCCGCATTGACCGTGACCCGTTACATTTGTGACTTACCAACACTGGGATTTCGCAAGTGTTACCTCAATTGTAACCAATTCGACACTTATATACCACGGATGGATGTGACTTCTGTGGCCTTTTTTTTTTACGATCATTTGCATTTACTGATTTGTCTTTATTCCCCTGCTGTTATTGGTCTTCATTCTCCCTGCCGCTATTTTTCCTTGGTATGAGTAAATGTCTAATGTACAGTCTTTGTAGCTTGAAAATACAGTGAGGTTGCTTTTGGAGCTGGAACCTGAGTCAGATCCGGTGTGGCACTACCTCAACTTACAGGTCAGGAACCTTTGTTCCCTTGTATAAGATGCCCCATCATGGTGCATGGTTCTTATGATGGATTTTTTTTTAAGGCTTGTTAAACAATACTGTGATCTTAGGCCTTGAGCCCTTGAGTTTGGTGTATAATTTCTCCCTCCTACGCACAAATGGTCAAGCTTTAGCAACAAAGGATAAAAGGGAGGGGAAGGTAGAGAGAGAGTGGAAAGGGAGGGGAGAGAGAAATGGAGGTGCGTATTTCTCTCTCCTTTCCCCCCTTCCACCAGTCAAACCCTATACAAACTAAAAAATTGGCTGGCTCCCTCCTCTCCCTGTCGTCCTCTTCCTGGAATGTTACTCAAGGATACAGGACAAGCGGAAGGCAGAAAACACTGCATTGATAACTAATACCCCCGCTTTTATTAAATATCTTTCATTTCTTGAACTTACGCAATAGTTCGAGTGTAGGCTTATGCCAGTGCATCACTCATATTTACTTTCTTTGGTTGATTAAGTTGTGAGTGAGAATCTTAACTTTTACAGTCCAACGGCATTAAATGCTGCCTTGCTTGGAAAAAAAAAATTATTTTTTGGCTTCCTGTGATGCATGGGCTACTACTATTGATGGCACGTGAAAGAAATTACAAGCTTCAACTCTTTCAATTTGTAATTTTGAATGCTTCTTATGACCCACTTTTATTAGAGGTTTTAACTCGATATTTGCGTGTGTGTGTGATACTTAAAAGAAACTGGTCTTACATCATCTATTTAGGCCCTATTATCAACGTCTACTGTGTTGTTATCTGCGGTGAAGTCACTGATATGATTTAAAATGTTACTGCAGAATCAAAGAATCAGAGGCTTGCTTGAAAAGTGCACTATCGATTATGAGGCTACATTAGAAGCATTGCAGAATGTAATTCAAGACCGAGCAGACTCAGATACTAAGTGGAAACAAATATTGGAGGGATCTAGTCATCCTGTGAGCTTAACTTTGATTATTTTATGCTAATAATTGGTTGAGCTATACGGGCTATGAATAATCCTCTTGTGATACCAGGCAGATGCAAATGGAGACCTTCATCTTGCTGGAGAATGTCATTCAGTTGAATTGACAAGTGAAGAAGTTGATGCTCTGAAAAGGAAGTACATACAGAAGCTATCAGCCGTTCTCATTCATTACATACCCGCCTTCTGGAAAATAGCACTTTCAGTTTTCAGTGGAAAGTTTGCTAAGGTACGTTAGCTTGTTGTCTCATTAATGATCCACGGAGTATGTTCCTTGGTTCTGTCATGTACTCATGTACATTGTTTACATGCTCATACCAGCAAAAATGACACAACAATACTGAAAAGTATTCTGTTTCTAACGTAAATCATGCCTTGGTTCCTTGAAGATTCATATGATACCCTGTGTGCAATTTGGTGATTTTTCATTTGATACATTTTGACAAAGAGAATAGGGTTGTAAGCTACTTGTTATCCTGAAGTTCGTTAGATGTATGATGTAGGTAACAGCTCGCTCTTTTTTTTTTTTTTTTGGTTAATAGTAGCAATTTTGTGGCGCTGTGTTTGATCCCGCATAGTTACAATAGTTTGATTCCTTGATTTATCATAAATATGTTGCATGATGTTTCGACAGCTTTATGCTTTTGAATAGTTGATAGTGTTGCTCTGCTGACTTGTACATATCCAGTGAGGCTTCATATATGTTTGTTGCGTGGTTGTCATTGAGCTGAATAAAAGCTTATGATTCAATTTCAGTCTTCACAAGTTGCTGCGGATTCAAATGTCACTGCCTCAAATAAAATGGAAGAAAAAGGTAGTGAGGCAAAGTATTCAAGTCATTCCCTTGATGAAGTTTCTGGAATGATGCGGAGTACAATCTCTCTTTATGAGGTTAAGGTATATTGCTCCTCCCCCTTTTGACCTGAAACATTGTTCTATAGCTTATTATGCTGACCCCCAATGTATTAACTTAACAGTGCAACCTGCTTATTTTCTTCTGAAGTACTGAAATATTATAGCGTGGAAAGTTGGCGCATGTCGCAAATAGACTGTGAATGTGAAGAGGCATCAGTAGTTTCATGACGTAACATGCACATGAGAGGGACACAATTCTTAAAACTATATTTGATTGTCTACACAATATCCTAATTCTTTTATTAGAAAATTTAAATTACAGTACAATCCGGGAAGGTAAAGATGACAGGACGAGAACACGACACTAGACTTACCTCAACGCTGT
>JAOWBH010138875.1:0-13658 GCA_028566215.1 Silene coronaria | reverse complement strand
TACACAATACTAATCTCAACTCATGCCGAATAATAACTCCCAATCCACAACAGTCAATAATAATCACAATCTCAACATATTATCAAAACAATACATATGGCAACGACTCATATTCAACCAACATAATCCAATCATCAATTTCAATAAATATAATCCAATACCAATACCAATACCTGATATATGTCAAGCAAGGAATAAAATAATAAGAATAACATTCGATTGGGTAGTTTCCTACCTTTTCGGCAATCCAATTATTAAGCAAGCGATCCGATTAAAATACTTCTCAATAACACCGTCGCCTAACAATAAGTATAATCACATAATCAAACATCTAATTTATAAATTACATAAAGTAATTATAATTTCAATTCATCTTTAAATTAATTATTATAATCTTATCTCATAAAATACTTCCAAATTATTATAATTAAACTTATAATCTAATCGTTATTATTATTACGATTCGATTTAACACAAACCCGATAATTAATAACTATAACTCGACTTTTATAACCCGACCCAAAACAACTAATCAACCTACAATCACACGTCCAATCCATATGACACATCATTCACTCACCTACCTCTCTCCTCACTCACATAATAACCACACAACCACCAGCCCAACACAGCCACCACATCCCTTGCCTCGCCTAGCACCAGCCACCATGACAACCTCCCTAAACAAGCCCAGAAAACAGACCCTCAACCCTGCATCTGACCGAACCCACAATGCACAACCCGTTAATGAACACCACCCATAAACTCGCCTGTACAACACCAACAACCACCACAATCGCGCACCAACAACCACCAGCATCTATCCAGACACCACCACCACGACAGCCACCCAATCCCGAGGTCGACAACCTTATGTCCAGCCCAGAAATCAACGCCCTAACCCCTGACTTTAAAACCGTACAAATCACCTAATCCTCCTGTAAAACGCAACTAACACCCCTTTAACCACCACTTTTACGTCCCTATGACAGCCTACTCTGGTCGACTCGGCCTACCCAACAACCCTAGCCCATAGTCCACCCAAACCCGGGTCACATAGTGGGTCAAAACAAATGGGTACAAAGGGTAGCAAAATCGTGTATAAAAATCAATCCTAGGGCGGTCAACGGTGGTCAAACCACCAGGTCAACGTCGGTCACGGTCAAGGTCACGACGGTCAAAGCGTACGGTGGTCTACAGTTTATTATTAAGATTGAATTATGTAATTATTAGGTAGTCTTATGAATTTTACATTTTGTTTGTCTTGAGATGGAAAGTCATCTGTCAGATCTATTTTTCCCCTTTATTCTCTCCTTTATCAGTTTGTGTGGTAGTTTACGAATAGCCAAAGTGTATAAAATCTCCCCTAAATTTGTATTTATAGCAGTTGGAAAGGACTCCGATAATAACTAGGAAATCGGCTTGTATTATTTTATTGTATTCTTTATTATTATTATATTATTATATTATTATATCTTACTGAATCACCTTCCCGTTCTTCTCAGTTCACACGTCCCAATTCATTCCCGGCTCATATTATTTTTATATTATTATTATATTATTGATATTATTATTTTATTACTGAACATGCCTACACTAGAAATCACCTCCCTTTTCTCTACCAATTCACACATCCCAATGCTATTCCCGATTCAACCATAACGTTATTATTTATTCTCGTCTCACAACATAATCTAATAACTTAATAAATATAATCTATTATTATTGAAATTCATATTTTTATCGTTAACTAACTATTAAGAATTCCTCAAATATGGGGTATTACAATCTTCCCTCCTTAAAAAGAACTTCGTCCTGAAGTTCACCCATCCTACTTAAAACGACACCATCATGCTAATAGAAATGTTATCTTTACCAATCAATATCATGAATCATTGATAAACCAATCATATAAATTCAACTTAATAAAACTCAAACTTAAGTAGTATCACATTATAGCCCCCTAGAAAATAAACTTCGTCCCGATGTTTCCTAACATATACTTTAGTTAAATGCTACTAGTATCTTAAATGCTCACAAATTATAAGTTCTCCAAATTTATCTATCAATCAATCTTGCATAAATACAGCTAATTATAATTAACTAGCACGGTATCGGGATAACACATACCGCATATCACTAGACATGAAATTCTAACTCATATCACATATTTCATACATTCAAATATCAGCCAATTATAACACAATCCTCATTCACGTTACCATTATAATTACTCGGCACACAACCACTTCGGACACACAGGCCACACAACCATTCCGGTCAAACAATCCACACAACCACTTCAGACACACAGTTCACACAACCACTTCGGGAAACACAGTCCTCTCCAAAAACACACAATCTGGACACACTGTCCCGCCTCATGTCCACGGCCCTTCCACGTCCACGTGCCTGGCCTACACAATATTCATCTCAACTCATGCCAAATAATAACTCCCAATCCACAACAGTAAATAATAATCACAATCTCAACAATATTATCAAACCAATACATATGTCAATGACTCATATTCAACTAACATAATCCAATCATCAAGTTCAATAAATATAATCCAATACCAACATCTCAAATATGTCAAGCAAGGAATAAAACAAAAAGAATAACATTCGATTGAGTAGTTTCCTACCTTTTCAGCAATCCAATTATTAAGCAAGCGATCTGATTAAAATACTTCTCAACAACACCGTCACCTAACAATAATTATAATCACATAATCAAACATCTAATTTGTAAATCAGATAAAGTAATTATAATTTCAATTCTTCTTTAAATTAATTATTATAATCTTATCTCATAAAATACTTCCAAATTTTTATAATTAAACTTATTATCTAATCATTATTATTATTACGATTCGATTTAACACAAACCAGATTCAATGATTAATAACAAAAACCCAACTTTTATAACCCGACCCAAAACAACTAATCAACCTACAATCACACTTCCAACCCATATGACACACCATTCACTCACCTACCTCCCTCCTCACTCACGTAACAACCAAACAACCAACGGCCCAACACATCCCTTGCCTCCCCTAGCACCATCCATCACGAAAACCTTTCTAAACTAGCCCAGAAAACCGGCCCTCAATCGTGCATTATCTGACCGAACCCATCAATGGACAACTCGTTAATGATCACCACCTCTAAACTCACCTGTCCAACACCAACAACCACCACAATCGTGCACCAACCACCACCAGCGTCTACCCTGACACTGCCACCCAATCCCGAGGTAGACAACCCTAAGTCTAGCCCAGAAATCAACGCCTTAACCCCTAACTCCAGAACCATACAAATAACCTAATCCTCCTGTAAAACGCAACAAACACCCCTTTAAACCACCACTTTCTCCACCCTACGACAGCCTACTCTAGTCGACTCGACCTACCCAACAACCCTAGCCCATAGTCGACCCAAACCTGAGTCACAAAATGGGTCAAAACAAACAGGTACAAAGGGTAGCGAAACTGTGTATAAAAATCAATTATAGGGCGGTCAACGATGGTTAGGGATGTCAATGGGGCGGGTATAAGCGGGTACCGCCCCGCACCCGCCCCTGTTGGGGTGGGTATAGGTAGGGCTTTCACAGGTGGTGGGGCGGGTACGGGTACAAAAATTCCACCCGCCATGGGTGATGAGGCGGGGATGGGTTTTACGTCATAACGGCCAAATACCCGCCTACCCACCAATTATTAAAAATAATTTTATGTATTATTACGAATTTTATAATGTTCTTAATTAATTTTATTGATATCTTCAGATAAAATATAAAAATGATAATTTACGAAAATTCCTAATGATTAAACTACATTTTATTTAAAAAAGTTATGACAAAAATTATGATGCAAGTGGTTGGTGGGTAAATGGGGCGGCTACGGGTCTAGGTTTTCGCCCGATGGGGCGGGTACGGTTATGGAAACTTGTACCCGCCATGGGTTGTGGGGCGGGTTCGGGGATGAAAATTTCTTGGTGGGTACGGGTACGGGGAGCCTATACCGCCACCGCCCCGCCCCAATGACATCCTTTATGGTGGTCAAACCTTCAGGTCAACGTCGGTCACAGTTAAGGTCACGACGGTCATTGCCTACGGTGGTCTATAGTCGATAATTAAGATTGAATTATGTAATTATTAGGTAGTCTTACGAATTTTACCTTTTGTTTGTCTTGAGACGGAAAGGCAGCTGTCAGATCTATTTTTCCCCTTTATTCTCTCCTTTATCAGTTTGTATGGTATTTTACGAATAGCCAAAGTGTATAAAATCTCCCCTAACTTTGTATTTATAGCAATTGGAAAGGACTCCGATAATAACTAGGAAATCGGCTTGTATTATTTTATTGTATTCTTTATTATTATTATATTATAATATTATTATATCTTACCGATTCACCTTCCCATTCTTCTCAGTTCACACGTCTCAATTTGTTCCCGGCTCATCTCATTTTTATATTATTATTATATTATTGATATTAATATTTTATTACTGAATATACATACACTAGAAATCACCTCCCTTTTCTCTACCAATTCACACATCCCATTGCTATTCCCGATTCAATCATAACTTTATTATTTATTCTCGTCTCACAACATAATCTAATAACTTAATAAATATAATCTTTTATTATTGAAATTCATATTTTTATCGTTAACTAACTATTACGAATTCCTCAAATATGGGGTATTACAGTACCTATATAAGTAGAGAACAATACACACATGTATATATAATTTTACACTACTAAATGAAATAACATGTTTTTGGTTTTATAATTTTTCAATTTTTAGGGATTTTGTATATATAAATAAAGAACATGTTTTTGGTTTTATAATTTTTAGGGATTTTGTATATATAATTTTTCAATTTTGGTTTTATAATTTGTCATCAATGGACACATAGGAGTGGGAAAATGAAAAATAGCAAACATGGTTTTGTTATTTTTATTTTTAATAAGGTTTTATTTGAAAAATAAGGACATGTTTTTGGATTTTTATAATTTATGGAAATGGAAATACAAATGCAAGTGTGGTGCATGATATGATATGAAAGCTACTATATGTCATATATTAAAAATGATGCAACTAATTTACACTACAGTGATGCATGAATTTGAATTAACTTGGTATACTTATGATCAAGCCTCCCCAAACCGATTTAAACACAATTTCTAACGTAGAAATGGGTAGGTTTGGTAACTAGTAACCGTGCATGAATGCAATATGCATACGACTAGTTATATGATCTATATTATAATGCAAGTGCGATATGAAATATATTACAAATGCAAACTACACTATATGAGATATATTATAAATCCAAATGAAATATAAGCTAACTAATATAATACAATGCAATGTAAGCTATGCATAAGAGATAAAGAAAGGAGAGAGAGCTCACAATCAGGATCTCAATCAAATCTCTCGTCGTCAAGGTCATTCTCATCTTCACCTCTTTCTTCTTCTTCTTCGTCATTTTCCTCCTCGCCTTGGTTTTGAAACACAAGGTTTCATTGCAACAAAGAAGGCGTATGGCCATTAGGGTCAATGAACCCATGCTGAGCCATGTGATAATACTGGGGATATTGGGCCAAATAGTTATCTTCTTGGCCTCGGTGGATCCTCATGTCAATGTGGTTCTTCATCTCCGTAAAAAAGCCAATACTTGGAATAAATGTTGAGGCGGGAGGAGGGGTATAGGGTTGGTAAACATGGGGGCATGGTGGTATCACTGCATAGGAAGGACGGACACCATGAAGGAAAGGTGGATGGCCGTAGCTCGGGTCTCGTGGTTCATAGGAAGAAGTAGAAGGTACCTCCTCACGTCTCCTAGGTGGCGAGACTGCTAACCTCTCAATGGTAAGGAGGCATCTTGTCTAGGCTCAATGGGTGGAGGGTCCGAAGAAGGAAGGGTGAAAGAAGTGTATCCCTTCGTAAACCAATCAATCCTCCCCGAATCATTATACTTACACCACTTGTGAAACCGAAAGATAGCCGCCTCATCAATCAAAGTACATCCGGGTAAAGGGGTATACGTGTGATCATCATTAAAACCCGGACATAAAACTTAGGCCATCCTTGTCACAAGGCCTCCAATCACAATTTCCTTACTCTTGGCGGTCCCACTAGCTAAAGCTCTAAACCGGACTAGCATTTCAAGCGCGAGGTTGAAGTTCTAGTTCGCCAACCCTTGGAGATTGAAATGGAACTCAAGGAAAGCCTTGTCAATTTGGCTAACAATACCCGTCTCTTAGCTAGCAATAATAGTTCCCGCAATAAACTGATGCCACACCCTAATGATTGGGTGTTGAATGTAGAAAGCATGAGACCCCATAAAACCAACAAGTTACAAGCCGGTAATCACTCTCCACAAATGTGACTCATTGAAGCCCATGGGTTTCTCAAGATTGGTCTCGGGTATAGCAAGTCCAAAAATCTCACCATAGCTAGCTAAATGCAACCTATGAGTCGCTTTGCAAAACCGGAATTCCATACACACGCCATGTCTTTTTCCTATAAAAACTTTGAGACTACACAAAAACTCGAAAGTGAGGCTACGATAGGTCGCCTCATGCATACGAAACATCGTCTCAAAAACCATTTCCTTAAACAAAGACTCGGTTCTACAATCAATACCGAGTTTTTCCGAAACATCATGACAAAGAAAGCGAGTAGGTTCGATTTCCAATTGTCGAGTTGCTCTACCGCAGGCACCATTTCTTCCTCCCGGTCTCGGACCGCCGGAAGAGCGGTTGAGATGCTCCTTTTTCTCCTCTTTGTTCTCTTAGAGCTAGTATCCTTCTCCCTCCCCTTTCCTCTTAGGTTCACCATTGATGGATGCTTGAAATCACTACCCGAAAAAATTCTTCAAATCTTCACAAATAAGAGCCAAACAACCTTGAAAATGCCTTCTAAGCACACTAGAAGCAATGAATCGAACCTAGAAGGCAAAAATCAAACCCGGAATAAAGAAATAGGCTCACGAATTTTTGAAACCCTATGTTTTTAATTGATGATTTTTGGTATCTAGAAGGTTGAAAATTTGGTTTTTATTGTGTAGAAATGGATTAAGATAATTTTTAGAGTAATTAGGGAGTGATTTTGTTGAATTTGGTTATGATTTGGGTGAGTTTTGTAATTAGTGGGAAAATTTGGTGTTTTGTGAATGAGGAAGATGAAGATTGGAGAAGGAATGAAAGCTGTGAATATCTCTTGCAAAAAGGGGCTTGTCTCGTGCCCGAAAGTGTATGTCGAGGATGTTGGGTCTATCTTGTTCGAGATACGGGTCAGAAGTCTGGAATTCGTGCTTCATCTCGAGCGAGATAGTTTTGTCTCGCTCGAGATGGTTGTAACTCGATCGATATAGCCTTTGTCTCACTCGAGATAGGAGCTAAATCTGCCTCAAGTTCCTTTCGCACATCTAGCCCGGGATATGCTTTGTCCAGTTCGAAATGATAGCCCGCGTTATGTTTTGGCCTTCAAAATTATAATTCGATTACACAAAAGCCCGAATTCGATTTCTTCATTCCTTCGTGTTTCTAATCTTCTCATGTACACCATTTTCTTCAAAAAGCTCAAACAAAATAGAGAGCCCTCCCTTTCGTCTTTAATACAACAACTTGTACTAATGTAAACTAAATGAAGCTAATGCAAATGGACAGAATTAAATGCAAAGTTAAGGGATAGAATATATTACAAATGGTGGTTGTAGAGAGGACTCCACCAAACTCATTTCTTAGTTCCATCTTCATTGATATAGTCCATGTTGCTTAATGTTCGTAACAACCGATCAAAAGCTTGCGAAAAATCTTCAAATAAGCAAATATAAAACCATGGCCTCGTCAAAATAAAGCGTAGCCAATCAATCATATAATTCTTGTCAACACAAGGTAAGAAGTGAGGCTCAGGATTGTTGGGAGGCTTCCATTCTCTCCCATTGTCTTCAAATTCGGTGATGATAAAGCTTTTATTTATCAATCCCTTAAAAATAGAAGGAGAAATCACGTCTTCTTGATGAAAGGGTAGCTTTGGATTAGAAGTTGGAGATGTCGATTCTTAGCATTCGAGAGTGGGCTCCTCAAGAAGGTCACTACCATGGTCCCATTCTTTTTCTTCCATTTTCACCTCTTCTTCTTCCTATGAATCGTTGCAAGATTCAAATCACTTATCGTCACTAGCTTCATCGACCTCATAGTAAAGAGAGGGTTTTCCACCTTCGTTTGTCATATCACATCATTCTTCAAAAGTTGGGTTTTCATAAGTTTTGCTTAAAGAAAATTCACTTAAACTTTCATAATAATGGTAGGTGGAGGTTCAAATTCACTATCTTCTCATGGTCATCATCGTCACTCTCATCATATGAGTCATAAATTGGAGCATCACTCTTTCTTATCAACTCATTTTTCACCACCTCAAGCTCCACGTCAAATGAGACTCCCTCGTATTCGCATTTATCAAGTGTATTCGTTCACTTTTTCCTTAGGCACGACATCATACAATTCATCTTCTATACTTGTATCACAACCGATCATGTACTCCCCATCTTCATCATCACTCTCATCCTTCACGACACCATCTTCCCAACGCGTAAAAATGTTCTCTCTTGTGTCACCCGAGAACGTGTGGGAATAGGCAATAGAGGGTGTCTTGTTGTCATTCGTCACACCACTTTCCTCTTGTTCATCTTTGAGAAATACGGTGGCCATCAATTGAGCAATTTGCTTTGCCAACTCTTCGCCATGGGTCAGAATCTTAATGAGAACCCTGTCCCTAACTTGGCTCACTCCTCGCATTTGTATAAAGAAGGTTTGTTGGTCCAATAGCATTTGGAGAACCATACTTTGGAAGTTAAATTTATGCTCGTTTTGTTGTTATGGGTTGATGGAATGTTGGTTGTGTTGTAAATTTTTGGATGTGGGGGCCTTTATATAAGAAGTTTAGGGGGTAATTTGGTCTTTCATTATTGAGATCGTAAGGTGGGGGTGTGTTTTCTTGCCTAAAGAACCTTCTACCTTCACACAAATCATAGCCATTCTTTCTTTCTTTCATGTGAACTCCTTGTCGAAAGGCTTACACTATTTTGATGCTTATGCAAAGAAACCACTAAATGAAAGGACACTACACAAAAACGGTAAGAACAATCCTTAAGGAGTAAAGTCCTCAAGGCAAGAAAGAACAATAAAAATAAACAAACAAACAAGAACTCAAACACATAACACCATCCCCGGCAACGGCACCATTTTGGTGCGGAAGTTGTTAGCTACACACGCAAACAATACTTATACTCAACCTAGCAAGCGATAAGTCGAGGTCGATCCATGGGACGGTGTGCTTTTGGTACTAAGTCTATCTATCCTAGTCATGCAATTGTCACAATTGTAATTCGGTTTGTAAACTAAACTACGAAATACAATAAACAACAAGAGTAAGAATGTAAACAATTAAAGGAAAGCAACTAGGGTGTCATGGGTTCATAGAAGTGATCAAAAGAGTATACACATGTGCGTCTAAATTGGGTCAAGGTTGTGGTCGGACTATGGACCAAGTCTCTCGATCTAATGGCCCTACCTAGGTCGAGTCGGGGTAGCTCTGGCGTATGCTCATACAACCTACCAACATAGCGCACGGTCTAACACGACTATGGCTCTCCATCTTATAGAAGTGTTGAACAAATAGAGAATCATACAAGTTTGGCAAATAAGCATTTCATCATACATCTTATGTACACTAGTCGAAACCACAACTTTTAATCAATTTATGAGACTCACTAAGCATGGATTTACCTTTCAATCATTCCCCTAATCTCCCACTAACTCTAGCTAAAAGACTACTCACTAATCATCATGAGAAATAAACCAACAACACCAAAAATCAAACAATCTAATCAAATTATGATGATAAGAGAAGTAATAAACAAATAAAATGAAAGATGAACAATAAACAAGAGAGAGATTAAGAATTATACCAACTAATTAAACAATGAAGGAGATGAACATGAATAAAAACGAATCCTTGAATAAAGGTGAAGACTTGTCACTAATCTTCAAGCATAAACCAAAGAGATTCAAGACTAAACTAATTAACAAGTATTAAAAGATTGATTATTGAAAGATTAATGTAATTTGATGAAGGATTGAAAACTAATCTAAGAATGTTTTCTAATCTACGCCAAGGGAGCTTAATCTCCTCTAAAGAGGCATAACACGAACCTCTATAATTATTGCAAAGTACGGTTTATATAGGGAATACAAGAAAAGGTTAAACAAGGGCAAAATAGGAAGAGTGAGAAAATGTCATTGCACAAATGTCGAGCTCGAGATAGGGTGCTACTCGGGAGGGAAAAGAGCAATCGTGGTAACCCCGATCATCATATCGAGCGAGATGGATGTTGTCTCGAGCGTGATATTGAAGACGCAACATCCTCATTTATCTAAGAGCCTTTACCATGACATTCCAAGATAACTAGGACTGTTACCATCTCGGTTTCCCGAGGCACTGAATAGCAAAGTAAAACAAACCAAAGTACTTTATTAAACTTAAATAATAAATGGCCTTATTACAAATTTCTAAACTGAATAAATAGCTAATAATACAATTCTCTTGCAGCGGAAAATAAATGAAACAAGAATTAGTGTTCATCTATATTATAACTAGGTGATCTAAGACTTCTAGGCCAATCCATGTTCATGCTCGCATCACAAGCTCCCAAGACTGCTATCTTAAAAACCTGATAATTAATCTGCTCCCCAATTAATCGGAAATTATTAATTCGATCGACACAGGTTGCCATCAAGTAAAGCAGGCATCAATTTTGTTTTGATATAGACATAAAACACGTTTACCAAAAGATCTATTAAGATAATAAACAACAATGATATAATGTATGTATGCAATGCAAATGCAATGGGCTCAATGATCCCGAATCTCTCGTTTATCCCGTCAATCCCTTGCCCGGGGTATATAATGCAATCATCCTAGACGAATCTAAGGTGATCTTCCCAGACGAATCACAGGTATTCACCATCCCAACCGAAGTTGAGGTATACAATGCAATATGTCATGCTATGCAAAATGAATAATACGATATGCCAAACTCATATCCAAACAATCCAATTCCAACAATCTCAAACAACATAATCCAGTAATCAATTCCAATCAACATAATCCAATACCAATAACTCCTATAAGTCACAACAACTCACATCCACAAATCGATATTCAGTTAATGGAATTAAGTTGAGTAGTTATCCTACCTTGCAGCAATAGTCCAATCAATAAGCACGCAGTCAATAAAATTCTTTCACGAAACCGTCACCTAAGCAAATAATAATAATTCACATAATTATAAAATATTCTTCATTACATAAATTATACGAATTATTAATTAAAAAAAATCCAGCTCAATAATTATATAAAACACCCCACACCAAACACTCGGTTGAAACCGTGTGTCCCAACACCATCACACCCCTCACCTCACATAAAGCCCTCTTACCGAACCACCACCAGCTACAACCACCTATGACCAACCACCGGTCCATCACCATGCCTAACACATATCACCACCTCGGCCAGTCAACACAGTACCCTTGAAACCGTGCCCCACAGTCAACCCCCAACAATCATAACTACTAACCCAAACCCTCGGTTGTACACCGGACTCAAAACCACCCAAACCACCATCATACGACGTCAATTTCAACCACACAATCACTACCAAATAGCCCATGACAACAACCATATGACTCGCCCCGACCCAACTCATCTGGGTTTCGAGTTCAACCAAAAATCGCTGCCCTAGATCCCCTGCGCCAACCGCAAACCCAACTTAACTACCCCTATGAAACACCATGTAAACCATTCATTACCCATTCATAAACACCCTCTTATCCACCAAAGGTGGTCGACTCACCGTCCACAACAACCCTAACCCACTATCGACCCAAACCCGGGTCCTATTGAGGGTCTAATTCAATCGGATTCAACGACGCTGCAAAACACGCAAAAAAAACCAACCCTAACACGAGTCAACGGTGGTCAAACCACCCTTGGTCAGTAAACCTCTGGTCAGACGGCGGTCAAAGGTCCCACGGTCAATGACAGTGTCAGTCAATGCCTTCCACGGTGGTCAACGGTTGTTTAAAATACAATAATGACAAACTACGTAATTTATAAGATGCATTATTGAATCTTATTTTTTAACTTTGAGACGAAATTAATGCTGCTCATATCTAATTCATTCTCCTTAAATCACCCTCCCTCAGTTTATGTGATATTTTGTAGAAAATAAAAGTGTATTATGAGAAGTCCTATCGTTCTATTTATAGTAGTTGAGAAACATAAGATATAACTTGGAAAGTCCTTTTTATTATTATTATATTATTATTATTAATTATTATTATTATTATTATTATTATTATTATTATATTGTAAAATAATACCGTACTAGAAATCACTTTCCTATTGCTACAATTCACATGCCCCTACGTAATTCCCGACTCATCCCATTTTACATTGTTCTGTCTCATATGTTATTTATGTAAATTATAATTAATTATTATAATTAACAATAAAAATTAATAAAACATCCTATTTAACATTTAACCGTTGACTAGCCTTTGACGATGCCGTAAAATACGGGGTATTACAGAAGAGGTCTGGCATCTCGAGCGATATAGAGCTCAGAATCTTGCCTTTGATCATCAATGGCTCCTTAACTTCTCAAGGCAATCACTTCTTCCTTCCGAATCATGTATCTAAGGTCTACGGGTCGTGGTTCTTGTCTCATCTTTAAGCTAATTGGTACAAGTCATCAAATAGTTATCAAAATAAGCGTAAAATACGGGAATTCCTCCTCATTTGGCTCCTTTCCTAAAAAACATATATAATAGGATAAAAATACAAATAGAAAGCTTTCGACTAAAAAACCGACCATGAAAGAGACGAAATATATACAAAATGAGGCTAGTTAGGGGGTATAAAACACGTAAATTTGAACCACATCAACACTCCAAGGGTATCAGCAAAAGAGTCGCTACTCAAATGGAAATGGGTGTTTGTGAGTCTAAACTTCACCGAATGGTTCTCCTTATCATACGAGAAAGAGCTCAGAAACTCCAAGTTTTAGGCTCTGGTAGCTTATCTCTTCTTACTCGTACAACCCCTCAAACCCAAGGACATCAAATATGCCATAAACGTCCTCTCTAATACCCAATTACGTTAGTTTTATCGTCTGATACACACCAAGTCGGGGCCATGAGTTGTTGTGCAAGAACGAGGAATCTGTTCTTATGCGGTTTGGACTCGAATACCACACCTGGAAATCTCGGGGCTTCTATTACCGGTGGCGCCACTTGTCCTTGGTGGCTTAGCCAAGCAAGAGAGTTTCTTGCGTTCCTTGACATGCAACAAAACTGATTTATACACAATATGTACGAATAGAAGATGAGAATTTGAGGCAAGTTAGAAACAATTTGGAAACATAGAAAAATTTGACATAGTTCCATTGAATTCAATCAAACCAAAACTTTAAACAGGTTACAAATTTCCGAAAATAGAGGAAGTTCTTGTGCAATTGTTTAACATTTAATCCCAATTCAAGCAACATATAAAGTTTCTAGTTGTTATCAAGACC
>JAOWBH010138654.1:0-13660 GCA_028566215.1 Silene coronaria | reverse complement strand
GAGGCCTTTGTTGGGAAAAGAGGAAGATGCTTTGTACTTGGTCACGGAAATCGTGCCTAGACTTGACATTACCTTAACTTAGTCTTCCTATAGCCTCCCTTGAGCCGCGCCCTATGAGCACTTGGATAACTTGGGCCCCAAGTCGTAGGGGCCTAGGTTTTGGGGCGATGAAGAAGGGGTTTGACCCATGCTCGATCCCTCCTTCTTGAGATGGGCTTATTTTTAACCGAATGAGGCTCTTAAGGAGAGAGGGATCGTCATCAATAATGGGCGTGGCCCATTTCGCTTCAGATGCCCTCTGTAGATCGACGAGTAGACTTTGTCGATCGACGTGTAGTACACGTTCCAGCCTCCTTTTCGTTGTCGTTCTCAGCATCCGCGTTAACATCTTAGTCCTCGATAATGACTTTCTCGCCTTCCTTAGGCATCTCTAGTCTATCATAAGCGAGACCGCTTCTGAGTTGTATAGAATTAGCTGTATCATGGGTCTTATCGGGCTGGGATGGCAACACACCGGGTTGCCCAGAAGCTTGCTTGGTGGCCAACTGCGCAATTTGATTTTCAAGCACTTAATAGATGTATCATTCGCTTGATCACTTTTTTGAATATGGACCGTGAGAGATTGCATCATACTCTTCAATTCCGCGATCTCACTCGGATTTTGAGATGTATTTTGCTGAGACGGAGGGAATGATGAAGGCTTTTGAAAGCCTTGCTGATTTTGATGCGGTGGGACATATGTAGATTGTTGTTGCGGTGGTGGAGTGGGATTCAAAATATTCTGCCTCGCCCACCTAAGATTAGGATGTACATCACTCTTATCACCATAGTAGGAGTTACTCTGCTTATAATGCTGAAATGCAAGGACTTGCTCCTTCTCACTCATGCAATCTTCAGCATAATGCGTCTTTAGACCACATCTACCACAAATAAGAGTCTCTTGTTGATACATGATATGAACAGTTTGGTGGCTAGTTGATCCTTTATTACTTTCAAACTTGTCAAAACGGTCATTCGATGCCTCTAACTGTGCCGCGACGGCACTAGATTCACCAGTAGACCTCCTAGGTCCCCTTGGATTTCCATACTCAGCCCTATGTGTAGCCATCTCCCCAATAGTAATCCATCCCTTATCATCATCGATATTGTTCTAGAATCGGCCATTAGCAGCAGCATCTAAAGTGGCTCTATGATCATCATATAATCCATTGCAAAACTGATTACAAAGGAACCATTGCTGAAACCCGTGATGAGGAATAAAACGAACTAGCTTTTTCAAACGAACCCAGGCTTCATGTAAATCTTCTGTGTTTGATTGTTTAAAGCTAGTGATTTGACTTCTTAAAGCTTTTGTTCGGACTGGCGAATAGTACCTTTTATAGAAAACTAACGCTAGAGAATTCCAATCAGTGACCCCAACAGCTTATTTGTCTAGATCACGGTACCATTCACGAGTAGCATCTCTTAGGTAAAAAGGAAACAAAACCTCTTTCACCTTCTCTTGCATAACACCAGCAGCTAATGGAATAGAGCAACGGTAGTCATTAAAGATCTTCATATGCTTCCTGGGTTCTTCATTAGAAGCATCTCCAAATGTATTCTGCTCCATCAAGTTGATGTAGGAAGGGCGGATATCAAAAGTACCAGTGGTGGCAGAAGGGAGCTTGAACCCCTTAGGAATAGAATCAACCGTCAGCTCAGAATGAGTGGATAACTTCGGCATGATCGATGGAAACTGATGTATCCTCTTCAATGGACTGTGTATCTGCAAATAGTCTTCGTAAGCTGAATCAAGTGTACTCAAATCTTCTGCTTGATGAATTTTCTTCCAGAAATCTTGTCTAGCTCTAAGGGTCTTTTCTGGTTCGGGATCAAATGGTAATAACTCGGACCGGCGAGACAGGGGCATAGATAAAACTAAGAAAAAAAATCGTAAGAACTGGCTCAAGGAATAAGAATTCTCTGAGACAAAAGACAAATTATAAATAGACAAACAGAAAATCACTGTCTCCACGACAGCGGTGCCAAAATTTGACAGGCTAAATCGCACACCTGCCAAAGATAACCAACTAGTCTCTAACTAATATAGCTAGGGAAGTCGAGATCGTATCCACAGGGAGACTAAAGCGTTCTATTTGATAACTATAGTATGTCTAAGTAACAATCGGGTTTGTTTGTTTGATTTACTAAACTAAATGAGATAAAAGAAGAGAAATAAAATGAAGTAAATGGGTGTAAAAATAAGAGATAAAAGACTAGGATTGTCGGTTCATCATGGGTAAATATTGTTCACACTTAAGGTCACCGGTCAGTCACTAATATTAGTCTAAAGGGTAATGAAAAGGTTCTTTCGGATCGCTAATCACCCTAAAATGCTTCTAACGGGCACTCGCAACTTATTAGGGCTTCTAATGTTTGTAGCAAGTCTAACTCTCACCAGGCTTTCGATCTTAGGTTGGAGTTTACTATTCAATTAATCAATCATGCGCATTAACTAACTAATCGCGATTAAATGCTACAATTAACAACAAAGACATAATATTATCAACTAATCGATTATCCTAATTAACGACCGTCATAAATCCATGACTCCCCTAAATCTTAGTGGAGAAATTAGCTACTCATGCTTGATTCAACGATAACAGGTGTAGTAATAATAATTAGGGATGAATTCATGGTAGTAATATAATAAAAGAGATTAAACATAGAAATTAATATTAATAAATATAAATTAGAGAAATAGCAATAAAAGAGAAGGATGAATAAGAACTAAATAAAATTACCAACAATCCGAGTTGTAGAGGAAAGAACAATTGCAAGAGTTTTTCTAGATCTAAAGGAGAAGAAGCATTCAATGTAGGAATAGTTTTTAGCAGAATGAAAAGATACCTAATGAATTAAAATTACAAGTTTTAAATACTTAGTCCAACAATAAAAGGAATTAAAAGATAATTGGGCCCAAAGTGTAGCATAAAAATCCGGCCAGCTCGACTCCGTCGATCGACATGTATGTCTTGTCGATCAACGTGTATATCCGTTGATCACATATAGGCTCTCTCGATCTACATAGGTTATTCATTGATTAGCTTCTCTCTAAGGTGACTTCATCTAAGCTTCTAAGGGAATGAATTCTGCTCTCTTTGGTAGAGTAATCATGGTTATGCCTTCCTTCTCCATTTATCAACGGTTTTGGCCTTACCACACGTAGATGTGTTCATTATCCGCATAAAACAGGACACACACCCAAAGTAGCAAATATGGGGGGAATCATAAAAGAATGGAAATGATAATGTATATAAATGCGTGCCAAATAAAAGAATAAATGCATGAAAAAGGCACGCATCAGGAATCACAACATAACCAAACCAAAACCACCTCTAAACTTCGAGAACCAATGTCCGATCCGCAGCTCAAACACGACTACTCACCACAGCAAGTAGTCCTACCGGATTACCCATCACAACAAGCAATCCACCCCTGCCGGTGGGAAATCACAACCTAGCCACCAAAATTCCCGCTCATCGTAACGAGCGAACCCAGATCATTAATGTGCAGATCCCCGTTGTGACCGGAGCCATAAGGGGTGATACATGGGGGTTGAGACCATCTTCCGACAATGGCTTCACAATCAATCTCAACAACAAAACCAACATCATAATCACATCAACATCATTACAATGCACAATACATCTCATACAAACACATAGCATACTGAGTAGGGAAACCCTACCTTAGCTAATCCACAGCGATTGCATCCAACCACATAACAGCGCAGCAAGTAAGAACATATTACGCCATATTAACTAACCTAATTCAAAGCACAAGTAACCATAATCTTACATTAAGGAACATCTAGACTCCGTCAACAAGAAAGACCCGACTCGATGAACTACGCCTTTGATAATCCGTTGTCGGATCCCGAATAGAAGTGTAAGTCTAGGTGAGGTTATGGAGGCGAAGGGAACTGTTGTTAGGGTAGATAAATAAAAAAATGAAATGATAAATGATAAATGTTTTGGGCCATGACTCACGATTTAAATATAAACCGTTGTTGCAGAATCACTCGATCGAGTACCGAGCTTTCTCGACCGACTAGCAGTCACTCGACTGCGTACGCAGTTACTCGATCGACTAACATCAAATCGGTCGAGTGGACAAGGCTTAATCCCCAAACTGGCTCATAACCTCCTCAATGCTCCCTAGAGGCCAAAGGTCCTTCCTAGAGGCTGCCCCAAAAGGATAGATATTAAAGACAGTGCCATGCATAGTTGCAGTGGTTCGTACACCATACGGAAGGCTCACCTGTGACGGTGGAATAGAAACACAGTCAGAGAGGCTGTCAAGGGTACCAGTCATATGATGTGACACCCCGCTGTCAAACAACCAAGATGATGCAATATAAAACGACTTACCCGACAATTTAGAGGAAACCTGATTATCAAAAAGGGTGAGAAGTTATTTTACTTGATCAAACGAGAGAGGAGGGGTGGCGGAAGAAGAACCAGTTACGGGTGTATCAGTACGTGGGGCCTGTGCATTATTAGCTATGGCAGCCACCTGCTGCTACTGTTGCTGTGACCCACGACCAGAAGAGGAATCACGTCTATGAGAAGGATAACCAAGGCGTTGGTAGCAATAGTCATAGTCATGTTCAGGCTTTATACACTAGGTGCAAGTAAGATCGATGGTAGGAGTGACCGAGGATGGGGTAGAACCAGAGGAAGCGTGAACAGCAAACTCATGGCCTCTATTTTGTCATCTCTTTCCCGAACGATCGTCTTATGACATTCTTCCTGGATAACTAAAGAAAAGACTTTATTGATGCTTGGGATAGGGTCCATGCTAAGAATTTGGGTGCGGAGTGTGTTATACTTATCATCATTCATGCCTAAGACGAAGTCATGAACCTGTTCCTCGGCAGCCCGGGCGCAAAATTTTGTAGCAGCCGAACATATACACCCACATGTGACATCAACAAAACCATACTATTCATCCACGGACTCTTAAATTTATTATAATACGAGACCAGAGACAACTCTTTTTGAAGGAAATTATGATATTCGGATTTAAGTTGATTTATCCGGGGACCATTAGCAGTAGAATATTGTTCCTTTTAAGTCGTTCCAAAGTTCACTAGCAATACTATGAGACACGGTTGAAAAGAAATATCAACGGAAGAACATATGATCGAATTATTGGATTTCCATGCCCCGAATTCAGCCGATTTTGGGTCAGTGGGTTTGAGATAATCTCCGTTGATAAAACCAAATTTATTTCGACCATGCAAAGCATTAACAATAGCCTCCAAACATCATAGTTATCTCCAGTTAAAAGGTACTTCGTTAAAGAATTACTTGGACTTTCGGAAGGGTGAAGATAATAAATAGAAGAAGCATCGTGAATAAGAAGAACCTTCTTACCAGTATTAGCACCACTGCCGATGGTCATTGTAATGAAGAGAAGGAATTACGTGAGTAATTCAGCGGAGAACAAAGAGACAAGGGCGAACTTTAAACAAGCAAACTCGAGAAAAAATGTTGATCTTAAGCCTTTAGCTCTGATACCATGATAAATTGTAGCAGAAGATTATTGTATATATTTTTGTGTGCGTAAACAATGACAATTACAATCGCTTATAAACTAGAGTGTCTTGACCTAAAAGACAACTCGTAATCTATCGAAAATAGGAAACCAAATAACAAGCAATATGGCTGAAAAAATATATTTCCTAAAGTCACACTGAATATATACGGAAAATATCAGAAGATATCGGATAATATCGCAATAAAAGCTTAAAAAATATACACATAGGCTCATTTAGATTTGCTATGGTTGTACAATGAGCTTGTACAATCAGCTGGACAATAGTATTTGTGCCCATATACATCCTTACTGAGTAACACAATCAATATATATTAAAAACATATTAGAAACCTTTGTTTCCATTCAGTTGAATTTCATTCCTTTCCTTTACCTTTACCTTTGTTTTCTTTTCTTATTCCAATCCTTTCCCTCTTACGAACCAAACATCCCAAAATAAAAAGAATATAAAATAAAATAATTAGAAACCGTCACTTGGGTTGTAATCAGAAAAGTTGGGATCTTAATAGGAAGTGGTTAGAAATGGTAATGGATACTCTCCATTACCTATCCCTTTCCATTACTTATTAATGGATACGATTTAATTTCGAGAAAAAATTGACGGCCTAAATTTACTTGCGATGGTGAAAAAATTGAGGTGGAGATGAAATGTCTGGAATGAATCTGATCCCTCTATTTTGACCCCAAACGAAATCCTAGTCATTAATAAGTAATGGATAGGTAATAGAGAGAAATATAATGGAGAGAATCCGGACCGGTTGGAAACCGGAAGTAGGAAGACCACAAACATCACGTGAAAACATGTACGTAAATAGGACGAGACAACGTTTAGGAAGTTTGTACAAACACGAGTAGCACACTAGTACAACAACGTCAATTACATTTCATCATTCAATCAATATAACTTCACTGGGTCCCATTTTGTGCTATAAGTAACTCTCAAGAAAAACGAGGTTACTAATTAAGATAGCATTGCATTACTTTGCTTTAGTGATGATAACTACATCCACTGATTTGACATGTACGAACGATTAACATAATAATATCGGATAGATTCCAAGTCGTCGTTAAAGGAACAACTTCTTGCTAATATTAGGAATCAAGCATAGTGGAGCGAGTAATTGGTTTATATCAAATGCAACCGAATGACTTCTTTTAAGAGCGTCATTTTCTGCCTGAAATTAAGACGGAGAAAATGTGATTATTTGTTAATAAAGTTTTCATAACAAATGGTCTAATAAAATGTGCACGATTTTAGATTGTCTGAAATTAAGACGAAGAAAATGTGATTATTTGTTTATAAAGTTACTAGAACAAATGTTCTAGAGCATCTCTAATGGTTATAAATAAGGACTTGCATGCAGTTTATTAAAATATTCAAGCAGGTTGCTCGTCATTGGAGTAAGAAAAAGAAGACTTGCTCGAAAGCTACACCGCTCTTCGAAGCTACATGCTTGATTTTTAGTAGCTTGCTTGTTATTGGCTAATTAATGTGTAGTGGGTCTTTCAACCTACAAGTATATGTGGCTTACCATTATTTGGATGTATAACAGTGTAACTTAAAAGCAATATTGTTAAAAAAACACTTTTTTTTAACAACATGAGATTGAATAACCTAAAAGGCCCTACGGACAGCATTGTAAGTTATTCTATTACAGCCCCTCGGACAGAAAGTGAGAGACAAACAATGAAATTTTTTAGCCAAAAGGTAGATTTCTTTTAAAGTCGGTTTGATGCCTTTTGAAGGTCTTCCTTCACCAGCAATGAAAAGAATCAGGTTCAATCAATCGGTACTAATATTAGCATGTAGGATTCCTTTCATAAAACCTATTTGACTGCTTCATGAACCGTCTTTGCTTCAGCTTGAGCCTTGAAGGGGAGTAGTGGAAAAAAATTGTCTTCAATTGTGATACCTTTGCCTTGTCCCAAGACTACAAAAAACCCATCATGCACCATCTCTAAGGTCAGAAGTCCATGTCGCAACACATTTAATAGTGCTAGTGTTCCTGCATCCATACTTGGCAATGATCCATACACTGCTAAAAAAACTTAGGTGGCAAACAAAACTACAATATATTGTAATCTACCATTGGAGTTGCTAATAAAATGAGAATAGTTTTAGCTACAACATTTTGTCATTAAATACTCAATTTTTATTACAAAATGACACATTTTATCTATTTTAATTTCAGATGAAAAAATTCCATCTGAAATGAGAATTTGCCCAAATATAAATAGTTACTAATTGACAAATTTTACGTTTGGGTAAATATGTGAGAAGTTTCAAATGTAGTATAAAGATTGAGTCAATAGAGCAAGTAATAGTTACAATATAATATTTTTTTTTTAGGGGAAAAGTTACAATATAATTACATACCTACTAAGTACTAATAACTAACCAACATTAAAGCCTAATATTATATTTTATAAAAACATAATTTCCCTCTTATTCTAAATAACTTTTCCTATTTATTTTTTCATCTATTCACAATATCTTTTTTTTTTTTTTTTGGTAAAGTTTTATGCTTATTTTAATCACTCACCCCACAATACTCATACATTATTTTAATAAACTCATCCCACAACAATACCTTCCCTTTCTATAATCACATCACCTCACAACAATACTTTATGCTTATTTTAATCAAACCCTTAAATTTTGTCAATGCCGAATATGAAAGGTTATCCGGAATAGGAGGGAGTATTATTATTCTTTACACAAAAACCTAATGGTTTGTTGGTCGCCTTCTTAAATCAAACTTCCCATGAATTGATTAAATATGGTATTGTTTAGTTGCCCATTTCATTGAAATTAGAACTTCCCAAGGAACTTTAATTCCTCCATAATAGAGGAAGTCACTTACGTAGCCCCCTTGATAAGTGCAACTTACCACATGAACTCACTTCTCATATGGCAACCAAACAACATTTTTCCATTTAACATGAATTACAAATTGACATGAATTTAAGTTCCTAGGAACTTTATTCTCATGGTGAACCAAACAACCCATAAATCAGTATATCGGTAAATGAGGGTTGTAGCATTAAAAAATAGCGTTTTAGTTATCAAATTTGTAGTATAATTAAGGGTTTTTATATCATAAGCCCACTTGCTCACCCGACTCATCTGATTATCGAGCATGCTTGAATGAGTTGATGTTTCTCTATTACAGGTTTGAGTTAATCTTTGCTGTTATTTATTTGTAGAAATTTGTAAGGTTTTAACTAAGTTTATTTTTTAATTCTTTCATGGGGTTATTAAAGTGACGTACTTTTCCGAGAGAGTCTTTCTTTGTACCTTTTTAATTTATGGTAACTTCGTGGTCAATGGAAATTCTTTGACTTTCGTTTACCGTTCACATCCGCAAGGATGTTATAGGGTGATTTATAATCATCTTAGTTTCTTTACCTTACAAAAAAAATACTTTTTTTTCGTGTGTAAAGGAAGTTATTACAATAATTTTACGGAAAATTCACGCAGTATCCATGAGGCCTCAAATCGATTATGAACGTCATTCGTCAATGAGCTAACGCCAGACAGTGTTGGCCAAGAGCAGTTATAGTACCTAATGTTGTATGAGTACTGGATCATATGACAAATGACACCATCTACCACATACTGCAGCTAAGATTTGTATGGTTCATGTACTACGCTGTATTCATGTTTCATAAACGTGTCTCTTTTCAACAAACTTTGCCGACAGTCATTTAGTGAAACAGTAGATTCTACCTCATTGAATTTTAGAATGTAATCTGACACTTGCAACCAAAAGGAAAGTTAAAAGAAGCTTTCTGTAAAACGATTGCACAACAAAAGACCGTTTTATAATAACTTATTTTTACCAACTATATAAATGAACTCCATAAACTATACAGCTAATAAGATGTTTGTATGTCATATCACAGTCATATTTGAGAATTTTGCCTCCAAGAAAATAACTTACACATAACAATCTCAGCAAAAATGGAGCAACAGTAAGCAATAAATGAAAGAGTTAAAAATAGTTGCTTCTGATAAAATATGTATACATATGAACAGAATACAACAAATTCTGTGCTGCTGCTACAGTCAATTGTCTAATATTCTACTTCTATGGGGCATCTTTTTGCACTATCTATTTCTCTAAACTCTTGCTGCAAAGTTAAATATCTGCAGAAGTTATAAAATGGGTTTTTACTCTAGGTACTTTACTACCAAATTACACTTGCTACACAAGATAAACTAGGGCTTTTATTCCCCAGTTGATAAGGGGGTTTGGAAGAGCTTTGATTCATTTGACAATGCTGCCATTAGTTTTTCCTTTGACAATTGTTCGGAACGTTGAGACTTGATCACAAATGTATGAAATACTGTATCAGTACCTGCAGCGAGCTTTGAATCGAGAACTTTGATCTCTTCGTCCTTGAATGCTTGGATGACTTGCGCTACAGGGTGTAAATCCAGGGGACAGCTCACTCTCACAACCAACTCATCATTGATCGCCTGGATTTCCACGTCAGCAATCGGGGCCTGAGATTGTTCTTCTGTATCAGCAAGTGATATAGCTTCTTGTGACGTGGCACTGTTCCTCTCCTGTTCTGTTTCCAAGTCTTTGAGCCTTTTCTGCAACTCGGTAATATAAGAGACAGCATCTCCAAGTAAAGAGGCTTTGTCCATCCTAGAAATGTTGGGCACAACGGCCCGCAATGCATAAAACCTTTGATTAAGCTTCTCCCTTCTTTGTCTTTCGGCCTCAACGTGATTAAGCGCTTCCTCTCGGCCATTTGCAGGTTTCCGTCCCCTTTTCCGGGGTTTTGAATCATCTGATATGCCAAATTCCCTAACAGATGCCTCCATGTCAGAGTGTTCAGAATCCCCACTGCCCGCTTGAGAACTCACGGTAGGCCCTGATGTTGCACCCGTGAAATCAATCTCCATTCGAGCTGGCTTTTGTTGGTGGAATTGGGATTGTGATTGTGATTGTGATAGGTTGTGACGGTATTCACTACGAATACCATTCACGAAATCTTGTAGCCTTGAGTTCTGAGGGCTATAGTTGTGAGGGCTATAAATCTCTGAGGAAGTTGCATGGTTTACGCCGGGAATGCCTGTCCAACTAGGGTTATGTAGGCCATTTATTGGGCTTTGAGTGGTACAAGCAACCCTTTTTCCATTTGCATGAGGATCCCAAGTTCTATCTTCCACCTTTCTTACAGCTAGTTTCTCCCTGAATTGAGGCCGGTCTGATGCGTTCAGACTCTGTCCAAAAATTTTCGGGAACCCGTCTACTTTATTAACAAATCTCAAATTTGCGAAAGGGTCGGCTGTTGGAGCAAGTGGTGCTGATAAAGAAGAAAAAGCAGGTATTGAGGATGGAGCCGACCCATGACTAAGTACTGAGGATGGAGTCGAACCATGAGCAAGGACTGAGGATGGAGCCGACCTGTAAGCTGGTGATTGGCATGGAGCCAACCCGTGATCTGATACTCGAGCTGGCATTGATGAATGAGAAGTTGTAGGGGAATGAACGGACCCTTGAAGAGGTATTCGAGCTGGCATTGATGAATGAGAATTTGTAGGGGATTGTACTGACCCTTGAAGAGGTACTCGAGCTGGCATTGATGAATGAGAAGTTGTAGGAGATTGTACTGACCCTTGAAGAGTTACTTGAGCAGGCATTGATGAATGAGAAGTTGTAGCGGATTGTACTGACCCTTGATGATGTCCTCGAGCTGGCATTGATGAATGAGAATTTGTAGGAGATTTTACCGACCCTTGAAGAGGTACTTGAGCTGGCATTGATGAATGAGAAGTTGTAGCGGATTGTACTGACCCTTGATGTACTCGGGCTGGAATTGATGAATGAGAAATTGTAGGGGATTGCAGTGATCTATGAAGAGATACTCGAGCTGGCATCGATGAATGAGGAGGTGTTGGTAATGGTACCGAAACTTGAGCAGGTGTTGGCGATGGAACCGACACGTGAGCAGCAGACTGTACTGACATGTACGAAGGTATTCTAGCTGGCATCGGTGAATGAGCAGCTACTGATGCAAAGGATGTGGAAGCAGTTATATAAGAAAGACCACGATTGGAAGTAACAGGAGGCGCAGGATCATCTTTCTCGATCTTCGGCGTTAAAAGAGGCAAAACTTGAGGTGGTTTAGCTCGAATAAACAAAGATGCAGATGAAAAGGCAAATTTCAAAGCTCTAAGTAGATCTGGATTCTCCACCATGGGTCTAACAGACCCCAATTCAACAACTCCAAACTCCATCGGAATCAAAACTACAGTCCGAATAAAAGCAGACTTTGCCAAAAACGCTCGCACACAATAATCAGACTTGGAACCCAACAAATCCGACTCCCAAACATGATTCCCTGAAGCAAAACATCTCCCTGGACCGCCTTTACCCTCAGGAAACGAGAAATACATAGACACCAAAAAGAACATCTCCATATCAGTAACCCTATCCAATCTTAAAGCTAAATTATCATCATCAGAGCCTCCAAACAATGTGTTCAGTTTCTGAAGTACCCTCTTTCTAATCTTCTGTTGACCTTCATCCTCAACCCGATATTTCATAAACCGAGTCGCTTCTGATTCTTCCCCTTCATTTGGCTCCCTACAGTACCCATCACCCCAACTCAAAATCAACTCCCCTACCTTAGACCGTGAAATCTGCCAGAAAAACCCGTAATTCCAGCTAAAATTTGCGGTATTCGGCCTTTCAACAAGATCTGCTAACTTATTGTGAATGTTTTCACTATTTTCAGCACTGACCAATAAAGTCTCAGCCATATGAGGATTTGCCACCAAATAATCACAAGCTCTAGTACCCAATATTGAGGCAATCATAGCATTATCCTCCTCATTTAAGCCAACCCCTTTTCCTCCCATTTCACCACAAACTTCTATAATTAACTAAATCAATCAAAAAGGTAAACTTGAACTTAAATCCCCAATCATTATATTCAAAACCCTAAAATCAAAAATATCAAAATTAAATACAAAACACAATCCCATATCAAATTCTAACAAATACCCACTTAAATTCAGATCTCATATATTCCAAAAACATCAAAACAGCAACATTTAATTCAACTAACATGTAAATTTGACAAATTAAACCTATAAAACCCAGAAAAACAGTAAAACCAAAATGGCAACTTACAAATCTTTCCACAGTTGTAGTTAATAGGAAAGATGCAAACTTTCTTGGACTGTTGAAGGGATTTCAATATATTAATACAGCTCAATAAATTAAACAAGTAATTTAGAAAGAATTTTTTTTGTTATTTGGACTGCTGGGATTTTCCCTCTTTGTTGAGGTAATAATAATAGGAAGCAAAAGAGAATAGTAGTAGTGAGAGAGAGATGGAAAAGAATTAGAGAGGGCAATGCACAAAATTTATGCTTTTTTTCTTGTATTTTTAATTATTTTTTCCCCCAACTCTTTTTTTTTTTTTTTTTTACTTGTCTTTCTTCCTTTTTTTATTTTAAAATTAATTTTCTTTGACTATCTAAATCTCAATTCCCAACTGCAAACTCTCGTGGTAACAGCAAACTACTGGCCTATTGACATTTCCCTCTTGTAGTTTCATACAATATATTCGTTTTAACTTAAAACGAATTAAGTATTATATATCTTACTAGATAAGAGAAGTTTGTAACTAATATTTAGGTATTTTGTTGTTGTCTTATCTATATAAATGCTAAGGTATTTGAACTGTCTTAGGCCCTGTTCTTTTGGATTGAAATTGTCTGAACTGAACTGAACTTATTAGAACTGAACTGACCTGAACTGAACTTAATGGACCTGAACTGAACTGAACTGAATTGAACTGATCTGAACTGAACTGGACTGAACTGTACTAATAATGAAAAGATTATAATAGTAATAATAATAATAATAACATATAATAATTATAATAACAACATAATAATAATAATAAATATTATAATAATATTATTCCTTAATAATAATAATTATTATTATTATATATTAATATAATTTAATAAGATTTATAAACAATAAAATAGTACTATGATAACAATAATAATATATTGGTAATATAA
>JAOWBH010138213.1:0-13665 GCA_028566215.1 Silene coronaria | reverse complement strand
GTTATAAAGTTCCGCCTTCATAGCCATTTGATGGTGAATGTATAAGGAAGGCAAAAAGAGAGCCCTTCGCTATGAAGAGTAAATCATATCTAATAGTAGTAACAAAATACCTAACTATCATTCTTCTACATATTTATATAAATGATTTCAATTCTTTCACACCCTCTTCATCATATCTAAACCATTTCTATTTGTTTTAATAAACATTAGTTTGTTTACATGCCATTATGAATTTATCTTTGTTTTTTGGTTATTTTAGTTATTCTGGAAGTGATTAGCTAAGGTTTTAAACCTACCCATTGTCACCTACCAATTTTTTGCCCTGTGTTTGTTTACCTTTTCTTTATCTAACTCTCTTCATTTCCCCTTTCTTCATGATGGGGGCTTTGCTGCAAAATTTGCTTGCGGTTGCTCCTAAAGGGCTAATATTATCTCCTGAGCATCCTAGATGGCTGTCAACCAAGAAAAAGGGTTTCGTGCAGTGTCAAAGTGGAAGCAATTTGACAAAGACAGAAAATATTGCTTCTATAATGTCGGAGACATCCACGTTGATGAGTGCAGGTCATGGACCAGCGATAATAAAATCAAGTAGCAGCATGGTGATCACTCCAAACGGTAAGAGCTCCATTGAGCTCGTGGCTAATGACGTTGTGACATATAACGGTTCAGCGAGTTCTTCTTTAGTACAAGGACAAGAAGGCATTGGCATAGTCAAGTTCCTCAAAGGAAAGAGTTTCTTTATTACAGGCGCAACTGGATTTTTAGCTAAAGGTGCTCTACCTTATTCTCTCATTTTCCTTGACATTTAAGTTGCGTAAGGATCACATAAAGGCTTTGTTTTCAGAAGATTGGTTCGTTTATAAAATGGTATACGACGTACAGAAAATATGTTAAATCAAAAAAATAAATAAATCTGACAAAAACCAAAGAAAGTACTTCTCTTGCAGAAATAAGGATCTCAAACAGTCAAACCCATAATTTGACATCTCGATACATTCTCTTAACTCTTTTCGGTGGCTTTGTTTTGTACATGCAGTACTAATAGAAAAACTCTTAAGGACCGAGCCTTGTGTTGGTAAGATTTATGTCTTGATCCAAGCAAAGAGCACGGAAGCTGCACAGAAAAGACTGAAAAATGAGGTATTCGATATGTTCCTGAATGCCTACTTATATATAAATGACTTACTTTTTGTTTAGTGTGTGCTTAATAAGGTTTTTATATTGTTAAAAGATCATAAATACAGAAATTTTTAAAAGTCTCCGACAAAGTCATGGCAATGCATATGAAGCCTTTATGCTAAGCAAGTTAATCCCGGTCTCTGGAAATATATGTGAATCCAATCTCGGGCTAGATGAATCATCTATGAGTATGATTGCTGAAGATGTAGATGTTATTGTCAACTCTGCTGCAAATACAAACTTTCATGAAAGGTATCTATATCCTTTATCAAATTGCATTTTCTTTATGTCTAATAATCTCTTCTCTAACTAGGTTTTCTCTTTTTCTGCAACTTAAATCAGTTGTGATGATAACAATGGATTTTGTTTTAAACCAGGTATGATGTTGCGATTAATATTAACACTGGTGGACCTGGCCGTGTTATGACCTTTGCAAAGAACTGCAAGAAACTCAAACTCTTTCTGCAAGTATCAACAGGTAAGACTTCCCAGTGGTTAAGCAACAACTTTTATTTAAAAAAAGTTAGCTATGAAGGCAAATATCAATTATTATAAGTTATAACTCTCCGAGATGCAGCTTATGTGAATGGTCAAAGACAAGGAAGGATCATGGAGAGGCCATTTAAGACTGGAGAGAGTATTAATGGCAGAAATGTCGTAAATGGAAATTTACCAAGTTCAGTCTCTTCATTTGATGTTGAAAAAGAGCTGGAATTAGCTCCTAGATCAGCAAAAGAATATGAAGTGAAAAAAGTGTCTCAAAAGATGAAAGAGTTGGGACTAGAGAGGTACTTCTTCTCCACACAGAATCAGTGCATATAATTTTTTATTTTGTGTGTTTATTTAATTAGAATCTATTAGTAAATGGTAGTAAAAATGAACTAAGCCAACTGACATGTACCCGTATTTCAGTATGAGCAATTAGATGAACATTAATATATTTGTTCTGATTAACTCCAGGGCTAGGAAATATGGCTGGCAAGATACTTATGTGTTCACCAAGGCCATGGGAGAGATGTTACTGAATAGTGTCCGAGGCGATGTCCCAGTCGTCATCCTTCGGCCTAGCGTCATTGAAAGTACTTATCAAGATCCTTTCCCTGGATGGATTGAAGGAAATAGGTAATATCTTGTTGAGTATGTCGGAGATAAGCTTGACTCAAGCAATATGCACTCATTATTGGTTCCAACTTATTTCAGGATGATGGATCCTGTGGTGACATATTATGGCAAAGGACTGTTGTCTGGCTTTCCTATTGATCCAAATGGGGTCATTGATGTTGTAAGAGACAAACCTACCACTTTATTTGCACACTTGCGCTTGTCTAAGTCGTGCATCTATTTCAACTATGTTTGATTTTGTCTTATCTTTTCTAGAAAATGAAGACAGTTTGAATGACTATAATACATTAATACCCGTCATCTTAGTATAGCATAATCCATGCTTAATGTAGTACAACTTTACCTTAGCGCCCCGAAGGTTCCCACTTATGGAGGGGACAGGGGTATGTTGAATTCAGCCCTACCCCTACGTTGACTTCACACATTGTGGCCATTTCAGTATAATCCATAAGAACATCCTGCAAACTCGAACTCAATATAACACCTTTTCTCATAATCTGTACAATAGTACGAGAAAAAAAAAAGAGAAAAAAAAATAATAATGTTATTTTCAAGACCTTAATAAGAAACCAAACTATCTGACCATCATAGAATTTAGGAAACCAAGAGTCGAGTTAATCTGAAATCGGTGTCATATTGTAATTCTGCTGCCCTAGTGACTTGAACACATGCCCTGATAAGTTTACATACTACGTACGAGATTTTTGTCTCATCAAATTAATATTAGCATCTTTCAAAGCGAAATTAAATATTGTAGTGTAATACTAATAAAATATAATTTGTCCATTTTAATTAGGTTATTGGATAATTTGTTTTACAGGTTCCAGTTGATATGGTGGTTAACGCCACAATAGCAGCTATAGCGAAGCATGGAATGTCCGGAAAACCAGAAATGAGTGTATACCAAGTAGCCTCATCAGTTGTAAACCCTTTAGTCTATGGAGACTTAGGTGACTTGGTTTACCAACACTTCACAAGATCTCCATGCCTAGACATACAGGGAAGGCCAATCAAAGTCGATCCCTTTAAGTTTTATGGATCGATGGACGATTATTCTTCTCATATCTGGAGAGAGACCATAAGTAACATCACTTCTTGCAGAATGCCATCCGTTAATGGAAAACAATCAAGAACTATTGAAAATTTTTGTAAGAAAGCCGTGGAACAAGCTAAACACCTCGCTAGTGTATATGAACCATACAGCTTTTATGGTGGAAGGTAAGTTCTGAAAAACTAGGTCTTTGCATATATGTTCTGTTACTCTTAAATACTTTTATTCATTTACCCCAAAGGATTAATGTAAAAGGGCTTTACTACATAATCTTACACCAAAAATTATTTCGCAAAAATAATTATCATTAGCTTAATAAATACAGAGTAGTATGTATGACTACCGAGTTTTATGGGAAGAAGTGGTTGAATGATTAATTCTACAAATACACAAATGCAGGTTTGATAATAGCAGCACAAGTTCATTGCTGGAGAGTATGTCAGATGACGAGCGAAAGACGTTCTATTTTGATGTTGGGAGTATAGATTGGACAGATTACATATGCAATGTGCATATTCCGGGTTTAAGGATTCATGTCATGAAGGGAAAAAGGCAGCGCATTTGATTAGTATATTAATGGTTACTCTTTATCAATAAGTCTCGTCTATGACTGTCTTTACAAAAAGACCTCTCACAACTCCTCCCCCACTTGCAGCTTGTTAGAGGTCTTTTTAAAGTGACGAAAAGTGTCCGCCTTCAGTTTTGTGTTTCCATATATGTTTGTTATGTACTTCTTAAAAGCCTGTAATTTTCGAAAATAAGGTGAAAGAATAATTCACGGAATATGTAATGATAAGCTCCTTGGAGATGGATTTCCTATTTTGTACCAGACGACTTGTCTATTGCCTTCTGTTTTTGCTGGAAGGAAGTTTTATTATATTTCTTCCCTTTAATCATTCATATCATCCAGTCCTGCTTAACACCAAACAGTCCCAGACAAATGTTAGGCTCGAGCTTGGTTCAGACTATGTGACCGATCAGGCCAATCCCTGAGCTCGAGATCAGTTTGTCTAGGTCGAACTTTGTTTTGGACTAAACTCATTCTGCGACTGAGCTCATTGCAGCCCTGGCTATAAGCCTACAAGTAACCCTCTTAGCTGCAGATAGTAAAGTGGTTTGATTAGAACAAAAGGGTACTCCGGTCTTACTCAAAATCATTGTTAAAGGTTCAAAGGCATCTCTAAATGAGGATTACAATTTACAGCTTAGGACAAGTATCTCCAGAAGAGCGGAGCAGCAGAAACAGGGTTCTATTTATTTAGTCAATCTTTGTATAACCTGTCATAAAGAATCACCAAACTCTAGCCGGACAAAGTCCGGTGATTTCTCAGATACCTTGAGCTTCAGGTTAGTGGAAGAACTAGTGTTTGGCTGCCTTACAGAGACTTCATAATCCCCATGAAACAACATTGCTTCAGAAAAACCCTGTAAATTTGCTGTCATTTCCAATGGTTTGGAGCTCCACTCTTTAATCAGCTTATCGATGATGTCTCCATTTGGCGTATTCTTGAACTTTTGGTCCGTTAGACACATCTGACAGTCTGCGCTTGATGGTGGTGTTGGCCATGTTACGATCCCTTGAACTGCAGGGTGCGAGTATCCTTCTCTCAGAACATCTTCCAGGTAATATTCCTGCTCAAAATTTTTGCATTTCAGGTGGTAATAATTCAAATATATCAAATATATGCAAAGAAGATAAAGTACCTGGTTATCTCCTTTCATAAGAAAAACCTCAGTTAGCCAAAGCGGAAACCCCATTGAAGCCAAGTAATCCATTCCTGCTCTCATGTAAACCAAGTTGGGTTGACCCGGAAGATAGCGGGCCTGCAATCCTATTCCCATTGGCAAGGTTATATTATTGTGCATTTCTCTATAATATGATACAATGTTCTTCAACTTCCTAGCATATTTTGCTGGTATTGCGGATCTATCTACACTATACTCAACTGTATTATACTCATTCATGAACAAGAGTGGATTTTGATCAATCTCGTAAGTTTTGGCGTAAAACTCAGCTGAAGCATTCTCGCCAAGCTTATCCTCGTAAAACTGAAAGTGTAAATTTTCATTCTCAACATCCCAAGCAATAACTCTCCCTTTATACCTCGAAACAACTGATATCATCCTCTTTTCAGAAGCTTCTTTCAAGACTTGGGCCGTGGTTTGGTTATTTATCCAATCGGGTTGGTAACTTGGGTCGTCCCAAAATATATTATGCCCTCGAACAGAAATGTTTTTGGTATCACAGAAATGTAGCATAGCATCCGAAATGGAATAGTCTTCAATCCCTTGAGTCTTTTCTGTAGAATACCATTTCATTTCATTGTCGAAAGCAGTGACTGTAAATCTTGAGATAAACCAATCTTGGTAAGAAGTGTTATTTAGGATGTTTTTATTGATTGAACATCCTAAAGGAAATCCCGGCTTAATTGGGTTCAAAGAAATGGTAGCTTGGTCAAGTGAGACGTTGTTTGAATCTGTTACATGGAATCTTATCTTGCGTTTTCGCACCTACAAAATTACCATAATTATTCTCAGGAACTGCGAATTTTTGGTAAATGGTGATTCTTAGCTTTTTAAATACCTTTGTAATAGTTTCCTGATGGTGAGATCTCCACTGTGTACTATTGAATGGCCACAGTGCGACACTATCAAGCCAGACTTCAGCAGTTGTGTTCTCAGTCTGCAATGGCGTAGATAGAATTTTTACTAACATCAAAAATATGTCACAGTAGACCGGGAAATGCGATTCTCATGCTCGGTTATTATGGACTCAGTCCTCAGGTCATTTACGGTGTGTTTTTATCGTGTCATTTCAAGTAAGGGTAATTGGTTAAGAGTAAAACTGTAAAAGCAGTTAAATCATTTCGAGTCATTAATGATTGTGTCTATTAAGGTTATTGCTTCAAACAAGCCATTTTCGCACTTTTGGTTCAGGTCGGATCAAATCAGATTTGGGTTTATTTTTCAGAGGTGGTATAAAACTTACCTTGAAGGTTAGATCAGCCAGACCGGAGAAAGTAGAGATGATACCACCTTTAAGCATGCTCCAACATCCTTTCTCAGCAATTACTGTACCGCCATGGAGGGCCACACCATTCCGACCTCTGAAGAGGACTGACACTATATCACTTCCTTCACTTACTTGAACCCATGCTGAAAAATCCACATGAAAACATATCCGTATTTACATAAACATAATCAAATCAAATAACAAGTATCACCCCGCATAACTTGCTAAACTAGCAGACATCTACACCCAGTAATTAACAACTAATCTCACAGAATATTATCTGATGACTTTCTAAAAAAAGTTGGAATGTCGAAATCACCTGAAAATGCGTAGTACATTCCTTGTGTAAGATTAAGTTCGTGAGACGGGCTATCAGATGGCTGAGTTCTATTAAGAGCAACAATGAAGTTGTTCCCGTTCTTAGATACCCTTCGTTCAATCTTCCCTTGTCCATACAATGTCCATCCTTGAGTACCGTTATAGAATTTCGAGTTATATATGATCCCTCCATTGCAATATTGAGCTTTCCATGGTTCTTCAAGGCACTATAAATAAAAAAATGCAGAAATGTATCAAGTGTAGACAATTTTTTGTTCTTAATTCTATCTTGTTTAGCAGATATGAAAATATCAGGGACTGTGATACGTACCTCTGTTGTTGCTGAGTAGTCGTAGGGAACATTTTCAGTGTCACACCCTGCAAGTGACCCTAAGACGTATTTTGGGCCAAAAACGCGCACTTTTTAGTACCGACACACTCTCGTGTCCAAAACTTGTACTAATCCTGACAGAGTTATCAAGTTTTTAGCTCGACACAACTAACATTTTTCAGTCGTGTCAATTGAACCATGTAGCAACGACTATACAACGTAGTTGCTTGTGGACTATCTTAGGCACGCACAAGTTTGCGAAATTTAGGTTTAGACCATTATTATTCCGTATTATGCTTACAGCCGGGTTTGAGTAACATAGCTACTTAAGGACTATCCTAGATACGTTCTCGGACAACAGTTTCATCATTCAGTTACTACCATTTTAGACTACACGCAAACCACTCGATTTGGACAAAATTAAATCGTTAAAGCTCAAAGTAGCAATGGCTAAAGAGGGAAAGAAAGGAGAAGCACCTGATGCAAACAGTAAGATGCATGCATACCACAAGGACAAGAGGCTGATTTTCGACGAGTCGATTTCCAGCGTGCTTACCTCCATTGCAAATGTATACTTAAGAAAAGTTTGTACGTTTGTTATAATTTATAGTAGGATATGTGCATGAATATGCAGAAAGAGTAGTAGTTTGTGAGTTGTGAGTCAAGGAACACAAAGTTGATCCTACTAAATTCGTGAAAACATACAAGCAAAAAAGGTATAGAATGTGACTCCCTCATCTAAACCACGCGGATTCACCATTCCTTTTCAATCTTCATATGCTCTTACCTTGTTTGAAAAAAGCTACTTCTATACGTAGTAGTAATCATTCACTTAAGCGAGATGGGACAACGCGCGTATTAGATCAAAAGTTATCAAGCTCATCCAACCCGAACAAAAACACCCACTAACCAGTTTCAATCCCGCGTCATTGCAACACGTCTGGCGGGAGGCCACATGTGGAATCTACTGGGCTTGATCACAAGATGATGCTTGATCGCAAGGTAAGGTAAGGTAGGTGTGTTCACTGTCAAAAGCAACTCACAAGGCGCAAATATGGAAACTGAACACTTCTGTGATTAATGTGATAATTAACAGTGCAACCGACCTTACAACAAAAGGCATTAAGGCATGACAAAAGAGCAAATTACCCCTTTAGTCTTTGGAAAAATTAGTAATCTAAGATAACGGATTATTAAAACCCGAATTTTTTAAAACAACAAAGATCGCCATTAACATACCATACAGCCTTCCGCGAGGCAAAAGAAAAGAGAGATGGGAGAGGGCAGAAAGGTGTGGTGTTTCCCGCAAAATAAACAACATAAATCAACAATTCAACATATTCATACAGTCGGCCGTATTCAAACAAAGTCTTAATTCCCAACGAATATGTTCTTGCTGAACAACTCTGGTACCTTATACTAGATGCACTAGAATGAACACTTACATAAACGATTTAGATGCTCGAAAGTCTAAACAAGCTTTCTATTGCAGCAAGACGCTACATAAAGACAACAATCAACGATTCTTCTTCCTCTTTGCAACTCTCTTTTAAGATAAGGTTGGCATTGAACAATGTACATACATCATACATTCATACTCACAGAAAACAAAAACAAATGGGAAAAGAAAAAAGCACTAGAAGAAACTAGAAAATCAACATAACATATGGTTCAGGAACGCAGTTAGCTCGTATAACATTAGAAGTTGTATCTTCACATTTTTCCAGTCATCGAACAATTTCTAGATAGGTGCTGAGCTTGTGCGACGGAGCTGATACTTGGGCTGAGGTGGGGGAACACTCGGCAACGCCTTCTCCACCTCCTGTCCACATATTTTAAGGCCAGGTGAAAAAGTAGTACCAAAAACGTTTTTGACATTTTACTGCTAACCTTTGAAACACAAAACAATGTCAATATGCAAACCAAAATGGTTGACAATTCAGGATAAGGCAACTCTGCATTCTGTATCACAGGTCAAGACTCGACACACTAAATGCTCTTTACCCTAAATGGTTTTGCAGTGACTGAAAATGTCAAGTGTCGAAAGACTCAACATGCTTTGTTGACATAGCCTCTGTTGTTATCAGAAACATTAACTGAATGTAGTTTCTAAAACATTTGTCCCTAATAATAATAATCATCTTAAAGGACAACTTCAGTAATGAAAAAAATGATGCTCACTTGTTGCTCAAGTAGCCAAACTAACATGGAAACTACAAGGACATATATATGCTCTAAACAACCCCACAGATGACTGCCTAAAGTCACCGCCCACCTACAGTTCAAGCATGTCATTAGATAAGCCTCAAAAATCTCCATCCACCTACTATCAATTTGTGGGTTAGATAGAACAAATCATTCGCATACAGATACCATCTCATGAACAAGTCACTGAGACTCACATACTATAACTATACCTTGAAAACGGGCCAACCAAGTCGGGTTCGGGTTAGAGTCGGGTTCGAGCCGGGAACTTTTTGGCTTTGCAAGAATTCGGGTCTATTAATATCATGTTCTTTATGGATAATGGTAAGTTTGCAACAATGAACATTCGGGTCGGGTGATATTGGTTCGGGTAAACTCCGTTTACAGGTCATGCTCGGGTCCTCAGTTCGGGTGTCGTGATGGGTCATTTAGGTTCGGTCATTTTTTCCAGGTCTAACTATAACTTCGAATCAATCCCTTCTCCTTGAAGATGAGCTCCCAATCATAACCCAAATCATTCAATGCAAAAATACCATACTTGTTATCTTTTCACCTTTTATTCTACTTTGCAATATTCTACTTTGCAAGTTTGAATTATTATGCTTTGATGGCGTATAAAAGAAACGTATAGGATGAATGCTTATATTGCCATTATAAATGGAAAATATGAAACAAGCACGATGGCACTAACAAAATATTTCACCAAATCCACAGAAATGGGACATCTAATATGGGACAACCGACAACAGCTGCAGATTATCAGTATTAATATTCACTTTAAAAATAAAAAGAAGACATACCCTCATTCTTCTTAGCCTTTCATTCTCCTCTTCTAGCCGTGAAACCTTATTTTCTAACTCATGTGTATACGCCTGTTCACAAAACAACTAACTGTTGATAATAACAAGAAAATGGGACAGTCACAACAACCAAACTGAGAGCACGAAGAAAGACGGGGATAAAAATACAACCAAAAATAGAACAAATTATGAATTTCACCTGCTTCCTAGCTCGTGAACGAGCAGCAGATTCCCGATTCTTAATCATTCTCTTCTGCCTCCTCTCAACGGTTCTCTCAACCACATTCCCAGGAGCTATCCTTTTCCTCCCAACAGTCTGTGGATCAGACAATGTTCCCATCAACGGGGATGCTGTCACTGCCAGTTGTGCATCTGTGTAGCCTGTATCTGACAGGGCCCCACCACTGACAGAAATAGACTGAGGGACAGGGTGACCTGGCATAAACATTGTCATCATACCATGTTGTTGCTGCTGAGGAATTAACTGGTATGGCATCCATGGAGCTTGTTGCCCAGCAGTTGGAGGGCACCCAGCATTTGGGTCCACTACAGTTCCCAGATTATTATTGCCGTTACTATTTCCACCTCCACCGCCTTCTGGGGCATCAATTACAACCCCGGCCTGAACCAAGAAATCCTCCAATGTCATTTCACCAAGAGTATTCTGCCTCTCCGGGTCCTGCTCCTGACTTGTACTCGTAGCTCCCTGTTGAATCTCTTTCCACACCTCCTCAACTGTCTTCTCTCTTAAATCCCTCGACAACGAAATGCTTGACTGCCTACTAAGACCCAACACTCCACTACCGCCTTGACTAAGATTATGAGCACCATTATGCACATTATTACTATCCCCTATAGTTTGTGTAGCCTCCACTGTCCTCAAAAGCTCATCAAGATTCAAACTTCCTAAGGGTTTCCCCAAATTTCCTAAATGGTTTTCGACTTCATCAAGGGTAAGGCTATATAAAGAGCCTTGTCTAGACAATCCTGAAGGTTTCGGCACCGAAGTATCCCCAACACAACCTTGAGATCCCATTGTTTGAGTACCCATTCAAATTACAACATCTCCAAACAAAAAAACCTCAACTTTATCTCCAAAATCTCAACCTAAATCATTCAATTTATTACATAAATAATAAATTACTCTTTTTAGCCAATGCAAGCGAAACCCTTCATAAGAAAACATGCAACTCTAACACCAAGCTATTGAGAAATCAATACTACAACTCTTATAAACATCACATGCAAGACAGAATAGCTGCAACCCTGCAAATAATACTTTCATTAAACACTAAAACACCTTAAAATTAAGAGAAAATTATACAAATTTATGGCAATTAAATGCTACACACACATTGCAGAATGAAAAATGAAGAGCCCACAAAACCCTCCTCCATTTTTACCAAAAAAGACAATAGCAAAATGATAAGACCAACACACAACTTATACTTATAAATTATTCTCTACGTCCAAATCATTTGTTTACCTTTTGATTAAAATAGCCGTCACAATTAATATAAAAGGTAAACAACAAACAACAAATGACTGAGACGAGTATTAAATTAATGCTTGATTTCTTGTTGTATATACCCCCAACATAGAATCAATTTTTTTTTTAAATATATATTTAACAACATAAATCTAAAAAAAGAGGGATACCCACCAAAAATAAAAAATGAGTCCTTAGAAAATCCAACTAGAATCACATTCTGCCATTTCTGAAGCTAGCAGCAACACAATTATTTTTTTTCCAGAATATTTTAACTGAAGAAAACAGCACAACATATTGATTTATAATTTAAAATAAAGAAATGAGGCAGAAATTGTGCTGCAAAAGCAAAGAGAAAATGACAGAACATTCATTCAATGAAGGGAGTAAAAGTGAATTTAGTTACACAAATGGGTAATTAATGGATTGGTAAAATAATAAAGAATTAAATTAAATAAAGAATAGAGATTAATAAATCAGAAAGAAGGAACTAAAGGAGAGTGGCAAGTGGAAGTGTTGGGAGAGAGAGAGAGACGAGAGGAACTTACACAGAGCAAGAGACCGCATCATCAGATCTGATGATAGACATTAAGGAATAAACTAACTCTACAACAAACAATCAGCAGCTATTACTGCTCATAATTATTAAGCTAATTTGGAACATGTGATTGCGTTATCCGCTAATACTGAGTTTCGGTACCATCTTTCTCTTTGTGAAGGGTATTTTGAGGATAGACCGGCAAAATCAATCTAACTTGATTGACTTGATTAGAAAACGTTGGCTTGAAACTCGAAATTAACTTGAATTGTAACACTCGAATCTGACCTAAAAATTGAATTGACCCAACTCATTCGGAACATGACCCGAGCTTTGCTGACCCGTTACTAACTCGACCTGAAATAACTTAATCTAAAACCATCCAATCCGTAAATGACTCGATAAAACAAACACTAACTGACCCAAATTAACCAAAAGAGATTTCAAAAGATTGATTTGAAATCATACTTAAAATTATTTAAAACATTATAATAAAGAATCAAAGATTGATTTAAGATCTGTTAGTCTCTCTCCATTTTCGGAGTTTTTTCTACCCTTTATATATTTCTAGAGTTTTGCTTTATTGGAAATATAGATATAGATAAGAGCGGTTTGTTGATGATTTGTCATACGACTCTACAATGGGATACACTTTATTCGCCGACAATCTATGGTGTCTAAAAAAGGTAAATTTTCTCAATCTATGAATCAAACGAAGGATCCCCTTAAAAATTACATGAAAAGAGCGATATAAAGACGAGCCGAATTTTCATACAATATTTTGAAATCCTTAGTTTTATGAGAGAAATTTGTCCTCCGATTTCTTTTAGATTTGTTTTCAGTTATACCTATCTTTTATAAGTACCGCTAAACAATTTATTAATGAATTTCTTTTCCATAAAAAGAAAAATCATCAAAACTAAATTATAAATAGAATTCAAACATTATTTTTTTTTCTCTAATGGTTAACCCAAAATGACGTATACAAATGAACCCGAAAGTCACAGGCTGGGTATAATGACTAATGAGGTAATAGTATGTAATCTCGATAATATCGGGCACCCCACTATGAATATAATAATAATAAAAATTAGAAGTGGTCATGTATGTACTCATGTATTCAAAGTGGGGACCAATTAGCGTTCATTTCCACATTGTGCCCTAAATCACTTTTTTCCATTTGAGGATGTTTAGTATCTTTAATTCTTTAGCACTGTAAACGCTTTCCCCTATGAAGAAATACCAATAAAAAAAGCCCTTTACTCTTCCTTAATGTGCTTTTAGCATTTTCCTAATCAAAGCGTCTTGCTTGTGACGGCCGCTATCCGTTACAAGCTTATGACGGATAATGTCTCTCTCACAATAAGGCAAGTGGGAGGACAAGTGAGGGAAAATGGAGCACCCATTTATCCTCCCACTTGCCTTATTGTGAGAGGGCAACTATCTGTCACAAGTGAGAATTTGTGTTTCCTAATACACCAATTTTGATTTCGACAATTTAATTCTCATTGTATAGTTAATTTAAACTTAATTCCCATCATATAATTATATCAATATAATTAATATAAACATTTAATATATTAATTTTAAATATGTTTTACTTTTTTTAAAAAATGTTT
>JAOWBH010138102.1:0-11833 GCA_028566215.1 Silene coronaria | reverse complement strand
ATATACACACGTGAGATAATATTTCAATTGAGATTCTCTCCATTTTTTCTCACAAATTCATTTAATAATATTTCCCTTTTATACACTATTATCCCTTTATGTCAATGTATAAATGTGTAACCGTTCGATATTGTCAAAATATAATCTGGACTGTAAAAAAGAACTTGCCTCTCCATTACCAAAATGTAGATGGTTCACAATTGTATAGCAGCAATACAATATGATTGGTCCCTACTATGTGGATGACTTCAACACCGTCCGATCTCATCACCATCATTATTACAAACCAAAACAAAACTAGTAGTAACTCAGGGACCTCCATTTGATTCATTCATCGCCGGAATGACATCCCGCCGTCGCACGCCGGCGAAATCAACCTCGCCGGAGAAAAAACAACCACCGTCAGAATCCACATCGACGACTGTTACACCATCAAAGTGGCCTAAAATCCTGTCACTATCAGCCATACTACTCCTCCCGTACGCCTACCTTTTACTGTTTCACTTCAACATCGACGCTCAATTGAAGCGATCCATCCTCATCAATGCCGCTCTCAGTGTCGCCGGATTTTTGTTAACAATTAAGTTGATTCCGGTGGCTTCTCGTTACGTCACTCGTCGGAATTTGTTCGGTTTTGATATTAATAAGAAAGGAACTCCTCAAGGTCTCATCAAAGTGTCAGTCTTCTTTCTGAATTCTGTTTTTTTTTTTTTATATTCGCTGCTTATTGCAATTACTCCCTCCGTCCCGGTCATTTGTTTCGCTATTCGGTTTTGGGTGTCTCCGTCAATTGCAATTACTCCCTTTGTCCCGGTCATTTGTTTCGCTATTCTGTTTTGGGTGTTTCCGTCAATTGTTTGCCTTTCTATTATAGGATTCCGACTTTCTTCAACTCAAACTCTGTCCTGGTAGTTTGTTTGGCTATTCCATTTTGGGTGTCTCCGTCAATTGTTTGCCTTTCTGTTATAGAATTCCGTTTGTTTGGCTATTCCATTTTGGGTGTCTCCGTCAATTGTTCTTTCTGTTATAGAATTCCGACTTTCTTCAACTCAAACTCTGTCCCGGTCATTTGTTTGGCTATTCCATTTTGGTGTCTCCGTCAATTGTTTGCCTTTCTATTATAGGATTCCGACTTTCTTCAACTCAAATTTAGTCAGGGATTGTTGCGCTTTGTTTACCTCATATTTGCTTCCAGTTTTAGCTTTCGAGCTTGTTGCCCATTCAACATCCTATTTTTCGATTCCGATTTGTTTGATGAACAAAATGTTTCATCTTGGCTATGAAACTGAGATATTGACTTCCTCCAAACGGAAGAAGTTACTTACGTAGTATCCCATTCCCGAAACTTCAACTACTTTATGTCATAAAGCAAACAGCCTCAGGACAATGTAAGTGAACTGCAGAAGCACTTAAACTGATTTCAGGAAAATTCGAGTTTACTGATTTCAGATAGTTATAGCCATTATTTGCCTTGACGTCGGATTACTTATTATTAGAAATGCAATAGCTTCCTATAGATTGTTGAGTTACATTGCACTTTTCGTCTTTCTCTTTCGTCCCCTTTTGCTTCTCAAGTTTCATTGGAATATGATAATACTGCACGAGTTGTACAGAGGGAATTAGGGAGGTTTTTGAGGGGTTTAGTTAATTTGAGATTTAAGCCTTCGGAAAACCACTTTGCCTTGTTGTAGACTGTCTCACCTGGTCTATGGGATTCATTTTTAGCTTGAGATGGTTATACTTCCTTTTTTCGTGGGTAATAAAAGATTTGTGAAATTGATGGGTCGGACATTTCATGGAAACTAGCGAGGGGATTTTTCAAAAATGGGAGTTATTGACTAGGACACAGGGAGTAATTAATTTTTGTTGGTTTTTGGAATTTTTGTTTTACTAGAAAAGTTTTGGTTTACATTATAGTGTAGCATTATCTTTTAGACTGGATAAAATATGTTTTACAATGCCTCATTTTGATTTGCAGACCGGAGTCATTGGGTATAGTTATTGGGATTGTCTTCTTACTAGTGGCCATATTGTTTCAACACTTTAACTTCACGGCTGACTCTATTGTAAGTTCAAATTTCTGAATCTGCTGTTTTCTTTTACCGTTCGTATGTAGTTTTGTGCGACTTGCCTATATTTTATTTTTTTCCAGTTCATTAAAAATGAAATAATGTAATACATTGCTACACCTTAAAGCTGAAATAGCTAATATTATAAATTACTAATTGGTATTCCATTGCCTTCCGTAAAATGACAGGCTGTTATGTACCCATTTTGATATTGATCTGAGTTGTTGAATAGTAGTTGAGGTGACTTGTGATATACTTTCTCAATTATACCTTAAAGCTGAACTGTTGCACTGATTTTCTTTGTTGAGGATCTTATATGAATAAACAATAACCCTTCTATGTTCTACCCCTGGCAAGTGCAACGAGTTAATACTTAACAGAGAGTTGCTATGAGAATCAGGGTGTTTTGATGACTTTTAAGTTGTGAAGGGAGCTCCTCTTAAGTTTTAAAATCATGAACTTTCAGCAGATAAAGACAACTACCACTTTTTTGCAATTCAGAACGTTGATAAAATATTTTGTTGTGACAGTCAATTTCAAGCTGAAGGTGCCTGTGAAAAATCTTTGGACAGTGTTCCTGTACAATTTCTGTATTTTATTTGTGTGAATCATACTCTGATATGCTCAACTACTCTATCACCCACCCCCATTAGAGAGGGAGTGAATAAGGAAAGTATGGAAAAAGATTTACTGCAGAAGGAAATTTGACTCATAAGGTGACAAAGAATTACAAAAGGAGTGACTGGATTAGGACTGAGATAGAGAGCGCAATGGTCCACTTATATTTTGTGAAGAAGCATGAAACTTAAGTTAGTTACAACGCCACTTTTTTTGTTTGTTTACATATTTTTGCTTATTATCATTGGCAAGTCAGCCTGGCAGATTTATGAAGCCAAGTTCTGTAACCATGACGATAAATTGTGCAGTGGCTAGTTGAGTATAATGCTGCTTTGGCTTCCATATGTTTCATGATCTTGCTTGGATTTGTCGATGATGTTCTAGATGTGCCATGGAGGGTGTGAGTGCCATAATCCAATTTGTCTTTCTCATGTACCTTGAACAAAAATTTATTTTCTGTTCTCTTTCTGAGTAAGTTTGATCCTCTGACTCGTACCAATATGCTGATGCAGAAAGCTTGTGTTGCCTTCATTTGCTGCTCTTCCTTTATTGATGGCTTATGCTGGCCACACAACAATTGTAATTCCGAAGCCTCTTGTTTCATATGTCGGCCTGGAGGTTTTGGATCTAGGTAAATGCTCAGGCAGTCAGGCTTTGCTTTCTTGTTATATACTGACTGTTTAGTGTTGCTTGACATTAATACCAATATGGCAACTTTTGAGCTTCTTAAGTCCAAGGAATTGGAGGATGCCACCCTCAATGCGTGATTCCTTTTCTTAATGTTTGAGAGGTTTGAATTAATTAGCAACTCTGTTCCACTACCTTCACACTTAATTCTGGCACATTTGTTTGGCAAATAGGATTATAGTAGTATTATACCATCAGTTGTACAAGAGCATTGTATAACCAAAACAAATCTAACCGAGTTTATGTGTATGTTTTTCCGCGCGTTGAAAGCTTTTGGGTTATATTTTAGTTTTGATGTCAAAATTAAAATCTAACAGAGCTTATATATACTATTTTTTAGTTTCATTTTTATTTTTTTGAGTTCAATATGTATATAAAGGAGCTCAAAAACTTTATAATAAAGCTCATAAACGATACTTTTATGATCAAAACTTTTATTATGAAGCTCAAAAACTCTACCGTCACTTGTAATCAACTGGTGGTACAGTCTACTTGCTGCATTTTTTTGGCCGTATCAGGGAGGATGCAAGAATATGGCACAACACACCACTCAATTGTTGACAAAAATATAAGTATGAATAGCCCATTGGAGTTAAGGGATAGTATGTTTACTCATTAGATATCTCCTCATATTTCCTGCTATAGAACCTCTGACCTTCAAAGTTCAGTACTATTAAACCTGACTGTGCAGAAGATAGACATGTAGTTTAGCTGTTATTCTCTCTTTTAATGGAGTAATTGCTCTTAATTTTATACCTAGCTAAGTGCAGAACATAAAACTGAATTTGATGTTGTCGGTGGTTTGTAATACGTGGCTGAACTCATGATAAACAGCTGGTCCATATATACGAAATATTTCTCATATACTTTTGATATATTTCATGTATGAGAGTTGTGTTTGTCATCACATCTCCTTATTTAGCATCTTTTTACTGAAGCAGCCAAATTGTTTTTTTTTGCTCATTTCAAGCAGGAGAACATTACTTCAGATAGGGTACAGTAGTTGAATTTACCGACTTCAGATAGTGACATCCTTCTAATATTCATACAATTGCCTTCATCTTTGAAAATTGAACAGGATGGATATACAGACTGTATATGGGACTTCTGGCAGTATTTTGCACCAATTCTATCAATATCCATGCGGGCATAAATGGTCTTGAAGTTGGGCAAACAGTTGTGATTGCAGCTGCAGTAAGCCTTCAGGATTTTCCCTATTTTCTTGACTTCACTTGTTTTACATTGCCTATATCTTAAGTTTGTATACAATCTGATCATTTTAAATTTACAGATTTTAATACATAATATTATGCAAATTGGAGCATCCATTGACAATCCCGAGTATCAACAAGCTCACGCGTTCTCAATTTATCTAGTACAACCTTTTCTGGCTACTTCACTGGCTTTACTCTCTTTCAACTGGTACTAATGCTGTCAACACTTTATTGAGAGTTATCTTTGTTCACATTTTTATCTTTGTAAAATGTAATTCTTTTTTTGCTATTTATCTTAGGTATCCTTCTTCCGTGTTTGTTGGGGACACCTACACATATTTTGCAGGAATGACAATGGCTGTAGTTGGAATTTTGGGCCATTTCAGGTGAATTTTATTGCGCTTCTTCATGTCCTTCAATAGTAGCTCAAGTATTAACCATAATTGCTACTATATGAAGTATCATTCTAATTACACTTTACTGAACTATATTCCCTTTTTATTTTCTGTCTGGACTCTGGACTCTGGACTCTGGACTCTGACAGTGAGACATTGTTGATCTTCTTTGCTCCTCAAGTCTTGAATTTCCTCTTGTCACTTCCCCAGGTTTGATATTCCCTTCTCCCCTTCAACTCCCTTTCTTTTTCCTTCCTCTAATCATCTCCCATTTTTTCATTTGAAGTAATCTAACATGTGAGGAGTTTTTGTATTAGCTTGCTGGCATAATCCCTTGCCCACGACATCGGCTTCCACGGTAATCATATGTACTCTTACAGCCGGTAGTCCCATATGGGCCTCATGGGCGATGGGCCACTTTTATCTGATATTGTCTGGTGTGAATGACAGATTTGATCCTCAGACTGGGCTCTTAACTGGAACTAATGATGGGACACTGGTGAACTTCACTTTAAGGATACTTGGGAGGATGTCCGAACAATCACTCTGCATCGTGCTTCTGGGGCTCCAGGTGAATCTACTTACTAGCTCTCCCCCTAACCCCACACTACCAGTATAATAAAGTATAGCTTTCATCACTCATCAGTAGGCTTTGAATCGACATTGTTCACTACTTCACTGAATTATTCATCAGCATAGCTACTGAGGCCCCAAAACCATCCGTGTATGGGTGGGTAAGCCTGTAAGGGGGTGGGGTTTTGGGTTCAAGACCAATTATAAATTGTGTTGCCTAATTGCTACTGCGCACTATATGTAGTGGATTTGGACACTCAGTCTAGCTAGTTATTTTACTGTCCAAAACTTTCCAAATAACAGTGAAATTAAATTTTCACAGTAGAAAAAGGAAAAAGAATCACTATAGATAAATTCAGCTACAAGTGATTATTCAAATCAAGTGAACCTTTTGTAATTTTACGTTACTAGTGAGAGAAGTATATGCGTGACTACTAAATGTTATGCAGGCTCTTGCATGCTGTTTCTGTTTTTTACTCCGGTGGCTCCTCACTGGCTGGTACAAATGAGACTGCGACTCTGCCAACAAAAGAATTGCGGTTGGTAGCATCATTGCTGTTGTCTGTCACGACAATGCACTCGGAGAGACCCTCTTGTGGGAGAATTTTGTTTAGAGCCATGCCTGGTTATCATAGTTTCAGATATATAGCAATGTATACTTTCTAACGTGAGCTGCAACAGGCCCGAATACAACATTTGATTCTGAAGGAGTTTTTTTTTTCCTCAACTTGATTGTTTACTTCCAACAAGTATTAGATGGAATTGTTTGCCTGTGTATTTTAGTTGCCATAAGATTATAAACTGGTTTTTCATCAAGAAAACTTCCGCCAACTCGGCTTGCTCACAAGTATGAGGTCTTTGGTTGATTGTTTACGGCTTTCATTAACAAAGATTTTAAAGGCAAACCATACAATTTTGCGGTACCCATACAACGCAAAAACAATTAAATAAATAACTTGCTAAATTCCGCACACTATTGTACTTAATCTTGCGCATTTTCTCCGGTTATTCCAAATGTACCCCACTTCTCACCTCTACCAAAAAACAAAAAAAGAAAGAATGCGTGTGATTTTTAGGTTTTTTTTATGAGAAAGGGCGCAAAGTGCGCGAGATTTAGTAAAAGAATGCGTGTGATTTAGCAATTGCAAAAAAGAATTATCCTGATGAATCGCAAAAGCAAATTAAATAAATAAAATAGATATCCACCTCATATATCAGCATCTCGTACACAAATGAAAAATTTGTTAAAGCAAAGGCGGAAATTGGAATGACGGAATACCAAAGCAGGAATGCCATCATAGATGATAAAACTTGCTTTACTTGGCGCTTTGTTTTCTGGCAGAAATACACCTCAAAAGTCGCACCAATATGAATTACTCAGTTACTTGCCAAACACAATGTACGCAATATGATTGCCAACTTCTTGTTGCTCTAATAATCAACCTTTCTTATACAACCTCAGTCATACGCACTACACAGGTTATGCTGAAACTAAGCTTGGTCATGCAACTAACACGTGAAACACGGCTAGAGTTAATTTAAAGATCTTGCTTTTGCTAAACAATGTTCAATCAGCAGCACCTCAATCGTCAAAACCGTACAAGAGTGTAAGCAACCTTAGCTTAGTCAACGTCCATCGGCTTCTCTTCAGATGAGACTTTACTTGACCACAACTTGATTGTTCTATCATGAGAAACAGTAGATATATGCTGTCCATCTGCATTGCCGCAAAGAAAAATGACCCGTGTAAGTTTTCTAATTTTATCTCTGCCAGAAATTTCATGCAATATTTTGACAAGTCACAAGTTTATCTATCATGCTTCCAAAATAAGGTATGATACATATTCTTTATGGACGAAAACTGAGTGCAGACAGACATCAAGGTTACAAAAATATCCTCGAAACTGAACACATAGCACAGCATAAGAGAGTCCGAACTATAAAATTTCAAAAAATCAGATAAGCTCGAGTTTGTCCCTTACGAACGCAAACATCCCTCTCTGAGCATTCAGCCTTCATCTAATATTTAACGTATTGGCCATTTTGGTCAAATTGTTTACGAGTGTCAAAGCTATTGATGTAAATAATCAAATTCAGATCTCTTATAAAAGCAAACAGCTCTCTTTGAGAATTCAGCCTTCGTCTTAAGCTCAAAGCGTATAACATATTGGGTTACATTCATTCTAAATCATATTTTCCTCGAACAGAGCTGCAATTCACTGGACCAGAGTTGATTTTAATGCAAACAGATAGGTGATGTTATGGGACACTTCATCAAATAGCTGATTCGAAACAACATGGGACACACTGGCATTTCTAAACTTGTCCGAATATTATAGTAAATGACAACCGGCTATAACTTTCCCATTCAACAACTTCCTAAAGAAATTGTCAAAAAGAAAGATAGTTTAAATGTAAGTTTTCCGAAAGAGGTTCAATGTTTGGCCAATTTATAAAAAACATCAGCTACTAATTTAGTAAACATTATTAAAAGCGTACACGAAAATTAATACGCGTTTGAACTTTGAAGTGCCTAAATTCATTACTTTCTCAAGGCCACATACTACTGATCATGACATCTATCTAGCTACATTACCCAAATGAAGTTTCTTTATACATTCAAAGGATAAGAAGAAATCTCATACCTCCTGATATGTCCAAGGATGTAACTTTGGCTTCATGCCCTGAGAGTGTTTTGACAAGTTTGAAATCCCGAGACGACCATATCTGAAAATTTCGGATCAAATAAGGCAAAGTTTTCAGACCCCGGAGATAACACAAAGGTTTATCATTCTACAAAAAAAATAATGCGGTAAAAAAGACTTGTACCTTAGCTGTCATATCATATGAAGCAGTCACCAAATAATATCCTTCTTGGGGTTCAAACTTGACCTTCGAAATAAGATTTGAATGAGCTGGAATGATATAAACAGATTTCCTCTTTCTTAAATCCCAAATCCGGCAAGCATTATCCTCGGCGCCAGTGGCAAGATGATAGCCGTTTGGGGAAAAGTCAATACCAAGAACCTGAGAAAAGAGACGGAACAAGTCAACAACCCCACCTTCTGTTCAAATATTTAAAATATATACTGCAGCGCAAAAAAAATGAAAACCCACAGGCTTGACGTGCCCTTCAAGAGTAAGGACACTTCTTCCAGTTCGAAGATCCCACACACGAGCAAGAGAGTCCAAGCCACACGATGCCGCAAGTGAACCATCTGGATGGAAGCATATTCCATACACACTTCTGCTATGCCCTTCTTGAAGAAGCAATTCGGTACCGCTTTCGATATCCCACATGCGCCAAGTCTTGTCAAAGCTGGCAGTGCCCAAGTATTTCCCCGATGGATGGAAAGCAATACGAGCCAGCCGGTCTACATGACCTTTAAATGCCTTCAATAGAGTACCCTCAGCGTTCCACAGCTTTGCAGTTTTATCAGCAGAGGCAGTTGCAACAATATCACTCAGAGGAGAAAATGCAGTGTCAGTTGCACGCTCAGTGTGTCCCTTTAAAGCACAAGCCTTCGTCAACTGAGGCATATTCCATATCCTGCCAACTCCATTTAAAGAGCTAAAGAAGCAAAACAGGGAAAGAAAGACACGATTAGAAATGAAATCATTGGCAATATAATCAACGTCATAACTCAAGAAAGTGGCTTAAGAAAGTGTTCAATGCTCCATGGCTCTATGATATAAAAGCATGCATCATATGTCTATTCTATACAAAATTAAAAAATAGGTAAGCTGACATCTGTTTTAATCCATATAGTCAATTTCTTTGATAGACGAGTAATGAGAAATCAGAAACGTTATTCACGATGATTCAACAAGATAGCAATGAACTCCTAACTTTGGCAATGCTGTACTAAGATAATTGTAAAACACATTTTGCTTACAAAAATCATTATTTATTTCTTTTATTTGGCAATTCAATTTTCATGGAGACTTGTGGCATTAAATCATCAAGGCCTGTTGCATTAAGTGGACAGCAGTTACATGGCCACATTGCTATCGCCTTCTTCAGGGTTTTAACATATTATTTTTGGTTCACTTGAACTTTCAAGTAGACACGATAATTGATCACTATCCTGGAAACATTGAAACTTGAAAGAATGCTAACGACTATCAAGACTTTTGAGGTATATGAACAATTCCAACTCTTTACTTAGAGTTCTCATAAGTACTACTCTGTCAATCCACTTTTAAATCCCTACTTTTCTTTTTGGGTTGTCTATCTTCAAACTTCTTATTTCGGAATCTTTCCTCTTCAGGCTTTTTTTTTTTTCTGTGGCCATTATGATTTCTGACCCACGCATTTTCTCACTTTCTTTTTCTTCCATATATTTTTAAAACCTCTTAATTTTTGTGCCCGATGATACATGAAGATTAGAAATTGATGGAAGGAGGAACTAATTTACCATTCAGCCGCCATGCTCTATGCCTATATTTATCTCACAATCCTAATTGATACAGTAGTGAATAATTGGGAATATTTGACAGCCTAGACACTTGAACTTGTGGCCTCATGGTATAACACTCACCTTGCCTGTACTAGAGTTTTTACTTCTCAACAATATTCATTTCTTTACATGCTAATCTAATGTTTACTCTTTATCTTTTATTTTATGGTAGTACACGTTTAAACTTGAGGCTTAACTGATTGGTCTTATGGTCTAAAGCAATATACTTTATGTCCACCCAATTTCAACCAACTAAAAGGAAAAGGAGGGTAGAGCAAACAAACATACCAGGTTGCAAGAAAATTTCCATCTTTTGAGAATGAGCACCCGGAGAGAGGACGATCATCTCCAATCTCACTGGCGTCAAGCGTAAAACTTCCTGCTTGATTCAGAGCCCAATCCATTTCTGCTTCTTCATCTTCATCAGGATCATCCCTTTTTCTCCTAGCACGCTGCAGACGTCGAGAGGCTCTACATACAGAGAACTTAGCAATAAATGTCCGAGCCTCCAATAATTCATTTGACCCTTCGGTATAAAATGGATATTGGAGAGTTTCCTCTTCATCACCCTCCTTAGCCATAGTAGTATCCTCTTCTTCTTCATGGGCTTTCATTAGCCTTTCCAATTGCCCCTCAGCATCAAGCTTGGCCATAAGCATCCGAAGACGGTCTCGTCTTTCCATTTCTCTCTCGCCAAAAAGAGTAATTGGCTCACCAAGGCGACGAAGTCGAGTTCTAACAGCCATGTCATTGGTGGGTACAGCTAGGGCAGCAGCACGTCGTTTCATCATGAAATCTCGCATTGCTTTCTCTTGTCTTTCCCTAACTTGTCTACTTTCCTCTGTTATTTCATACTCGGCACCACTTCCAGAACCCTGATCATCCTCATCTAACTCAGAATCATTATCTTTCACCTCACCATTCTGGGCAACAGGTGGCTTGAGGACAGGGGGACGAACAGGTAGTGGTGCTAACGGTCGAGGAATAGAGGAAGGAACTACAGGCAAAGGAGCCATTGGAGGCGTGACTACTAAAGGGGCAATTGTGGGTAGAACTGGAAGAGGAGCAACAGTTGGGGGGGCAACAGGAAGAACACCAGGTGGCATCACTAATGAAGATGGCGCAGGGGAAACTACAGGTGGGGCCAATGGAATAGTAGCCATCCCGGAATCAGTGGATGCATTAACTGAATTAGAAGCATCTAAATTACCCAGCATCTCAACATCAGTGACCGCGGTAGTTGGATTTACATTTGAAGCAGAAGACGGTTTTTGTTCATCTACGTCCATGGTAACTAATCAAACAACAAATGTCAACAGTCAGTATCATGAGTACATTCACCAGTACTGTCCCTCTTTCAATATTCGCAGCTAAACATCGATCAAGAAATCTATTAGCCAGTTTTCGGCAACTCGACAAAGTAAAAAGTAAGTTACAGCAAGCAATAGGAAAGAGATAAGGGAGTATATGATGTGGGGGTTTGATGGGGCAAAACAACAAGCATGTTATGTGCATTCCAAATAATAATAGCTTCTAATCTAATCAAATATATAGGAGAAACCCACCAAACAAACAAACAAACAATGCAAATATAACATGAAATATCAATCAATTTACAAAAAAACTCAAGAAAAGTTAAGCAAAGAAAATAGGGAATTAATCAGGAAAAGAGAAAAGAAGGGTGCTTACGATTAATTGGGGTAATTGCAGGGATAAGAAAAAGAGAATGAGAAAGATGGAGATGAAGTTGGATTTGACTAAAAAAGACGAAGGAGGAAGATGAAGAGGAAGAGCGAGTAGTGTAGCCTGTACTGTAG
>JAOWBH010137991.1:0-13666 GCA_028566215.1 Silene coronaria | reverse complement strand
TGTTTAGGGGAGGTTGTCGTTTGAAAACTGAATGAAAATGAAAGAAATGGCGGAAGAAACCTTTATATATAATTCCCTAAAAGACCCTAAACGAACCGTCAAATTTCCGGATCCCAACTCGCACTCGGCCGAGTCACTAGACCACTCGACCGAGTGAGCCCTGCTCGACATAGTGCCAAAGCACTCGTTCGAGTTGCTCAACTCCATAATGTAAAATAATATATCCAACCACAATCTACTCGGTCGAGTTAGGCCAACTCGAACGAGTGACCCTCTACTCGGCCGAGTCAACCCAACTCGGCCGAGTCACAGCCTTACAGAATACGCAGTATTACAGTTACAACCCATGACGTGCTTTGTTCGCAAAGTTTTGTTGGGATAAGTGCCTCCACTTTATCCCGAGATACCGAACGCGCGGGTGCGCGCGGTGCGGGTGGCTTGGTCCATATGATGCGGCTTTGAGTGTGTTTAAAGAGGTTACGGGTTCTGTCTTTTTGTGTCAAGCTAGTGAGATCGCTGCCCCCAAACTTATGAAGAAATTGGCAGACATATTGTAGATACCCGTATCCGTCTATACTGGCATTTATAGAAATCCCGACAAAACACCCGATGATGATATGACAACATGTATGACTTAAGTTAATTATGTCATTATTTGAGTTCGTTCTACGATATAGAAAGAACGTCGTCGGTAAAATGTTTTATTTTAAATGACATTTAAATGAAATATTTAAACTTTATGATATTCTCATTGTAACACCTCCGATTATCCGGCCAAGATAATCGAAGGTGTCATCATCTCGGTTACCAGAGGTAGTGTTTCAAAACTCTAATTCAAGGAACATTTTATGTATAAATACAAGTTTAGTCATTACAACAAGCTAGATGGTGAATAATAAATACAACTCATCTAATTACAACCTCTATCTCAAGTTTACTAATCTCGACTACAACCTCGTAGTGCGGCCCATATTCCGAATGCGTCTTATATAAACCAGAAACTCAACTACTCCCCATATGATCAGAAATATCATATGGATCAACACAGGCCACCCCGAAAATAGGTGACAACACACAACCATAAAAACGTCAGTTTCAATAATACAATACATGCGATAGGCAATAAACATGCTTACGACATGCAACATGGTTATGATATGCAACTATGAATGCATCACAAAGATCATACCTGAGTCTCCAACACCTCCAACACCGGTGCCAGAAACACACCCACGACACCCACAACCCGGTGACGGCACCGCAACACCGCTCACCCCCACTACCCGTACCGTTGTCCGAAACAAGTACCGGTACGTACCTAAGTACTGGGCCCGAGCGCTAACCGGACCCTGCCCCCACGTTACGGCGCACCGTGAGTCTCTTCATACTCAAGCCATTAATGTGCACATCCTTATTGGGGTGGGAAGCCCCAATAGGCGACCCAGGCGTAAGACGGTCTCCCAACCGTCTTACGTCTCCTCAACAACCATATATCACAATCACCACACCTCATCCAACCTCTACAAACCACACATACAATATAACATGCAATACTTTGCCAACTTATAAACCGTCTCATATCTCATCAATGTCATGCTATCATGCAACACTCCACCATATGATGCTAAACATAACATACCCACATTTTACCATGGATCAATTATGCCAACACCATGAAATCAAGCACCCAATCTCATAATCATGTTATAATGCACCCAACATCCAATTAAACCTCTTTAATGACATAATAAATGCTAAACATATTATAATGCAATTATGCTATTCATATGAGACTAATTATAAAATCAACAACAACATATACAACATGTTCATTATTGAAACCGAGTAGGATTAACCTACCTTTTAGCATATTCCATAAGCAAGCCCAAGACAACAAGAATCCGTCTCATAAAACCGTCTCATCCTACAATAACCACATAATAACTATCACAATACATCCTACACTATTATACTAATTAAAGCACATTTATTATTACCCTTTAATTACCCATTAAGCTAATTAAAACCACTAATTAAATTAACCCACAAAAACCCCTGAAAGTTAGGGTTAGGAAAAATAAAAGAAAATAGATTAAATGGTAGATCTAGGCTCACCATGTGAAATAAACAAGGAAATGATGAAAGGTGGGTGATAAATCATCAATCCAAGGCTTGAATCTCCATAGAAGATGATATGAAGTTTAGAGAGAGTTTGAGGGAGGTAGAGTGCGGGTTTTAGGGTTAGAAAATGAAGCGGAAATCTAATTTTGAGGCTTATATAGTGAGGCCCAAACAGTGCAAAGCCCAACACGCGGAATAGGCATGAACGCCGAGTCACTCGGCCGAGTACCACCCTCACTCGGTCGAGTGACATGAGTCACTTGACCGAGTGAAAGAAGGCCAGAAAGGTTTGCCCAAAAGGCACTCGTTCGAGTGCAGGGCCACTCAGTCATGTGCCATGTCTTACTCAGTCGAGTGCACAGTAATAGAAGTGCGAGGTATTACAGTCTTCCCCCCTTAAAATGAACTTCGTCCTCGAAGTTCACACCCGACTCTCTAACATGTCTCTTTAAGTCTCGACTACGCTCCAAAGAAAGGTCTCTACAACCAATGATACTAACACAACGAACAAGGTTAACCTTATACACGACTCTATACGCGAGTCGTACTACCCTTAGTACTAACTATCAAACCCCATAACACAATACTACTAATCCACTAATCCAGCGTCGACTCCCAAGCATTACACCTATCATCACGTTTAACCTATTATCATCATTTTGATTCCCATAATACTAATACCTTAATACGAATGACATTTGCTAAGTAAGGGCATCTATCACAAAGAAATGTTACAACCTACACCCCTTAAAATGAATTTTGCCCATGAAATTCACTAATTACTCATAACCATTACTTGTCCAATACTCAAATAGATCCTTGATTCTATAACTATGTTCCATCAAGTCTCATACTATCTCAATACTCAATTAAGTCAACGACGTATACCTCAAGGTGTCTACCAAGTACTAAATCCTTAGTTACTCATGTCATTGTTCACTACTATCATTCTGTCCCGCTGATAACCAGTTATCATTCCATTATCAATATCGATAGCTAATCCCAAACCTAATATTTTCTATAATAATTATTAGGGCTTTGGTCGTTCCTCTTACAATTCAAGGCTTACAGTGAAGTCCTCAACATGATTCACTCATTTTCAACACTCTACTCCTACTATTCCAACGAAAGACTATGACTACATGTCACCTTTACCTCAAGTAATACATATTCCGCTAATTACTTGCCACTACCGGTCTATGAATGACTCAAGTAATCAAGCTCATAAGTGCTCCAACAACTAGTCCTTATTAACAATTATCTATAAAAATATATACCGATACAATTACAATAGTTAAAATTCTCATCCATCCGTATACTCTACTATTTTACTCATACGAGTAAACTAGCGGAAAGTATACAATGGTACCGAAATACAATATATATCAAGCCACATTACAAGGTTAGAATGACCATAAAATTTTAAAACGAATTGCTCCACAACCATCATGTCTCCTCCACCCCAACCGGTGACGGTATCTCAATACCATCACCAACATCATTATCGCAGCGTAAAGCACAATAGCCACATTTATATCCATCGCACTTAATACAATCTCATGAACATGGTTTCAACAGAACATTATTCACAAGGAATGACAAAATCACAATTCAAATAAAGAATTGATAACTAGATCACATGGTATAACATGGATATTTCACATAACAATTAGAAGACGACTTTATAAATAACATCCATACTACTACTCATAGGGTCGGAGTCTTATACAACTATTTTCATACATCATCGTTACATACTCAACTTAGACGGTTATAATACATACACAAGTGGTCGAGATGCCCTAAATAACATAATTAGACTTATATACCCTACGTGTCACATTCTCAACCTCTTATCCGCGAAGAATTAACTTTGTAGTACTACATGCGCAACAATATATCCTAATTATCATAACTAGAGCTCATCCAAGATATGACTACATAGCACAATCCCTTCATAAGGCTCGTCCCGAATTCATAAAAATTTCCTCAAAATGCCAAAATCCTATTTTCACAACCTGCTTTCAATTGACAAATTCGTTTCTCTACCCTACAAAATAACACTTCCCCAAAAACCGACGTCGGTGAACTAACACAACCATCGTTCATCATGTTACACTCATATAGTCCTCCTTAAGTATCGCAAAAATATATTTAACATTCAACCCTACATTATCTCAATCACGACTCTAAAATTTCTGAGCAAAAACGTCATCTCGTTATCTCACAAGTTCTCACTTAAAAACTCCTACCACATAAGTCGTACTATCAATAACCACCACAAGGTGCCATAAAAGCTTATTAGTTCCTCATCTCTCATCAAAATAGCCCGACCATTTAACACTCCTTACACGGGTTACCAAGTATAGCGGTATTTAGTCTTAATCATTACGGTGTAACTATAATCCAATTACCTAATTACGTCCTAGAATTCTGGGGCTCGACACTAAACTATATACTAATGTAAATGGAATTGTTCCCAATAGTTTCACCACAACACACTACTAGAACCTTTATTTTATATATTTCAAAGTCTATTCTAATACTACCGATTACTTAAGAATTGTCCCCACTCAACGTAATTGGTCACCTCGCATTCCTTTACTCCATTCCCAAGCATCTATTTCACCTATTATTTCGATACTAGATAATCCTTAACTTACATTTCGTTCTAGTACTCTCTTATATTCTTGCCTCATAAATTCACCCTACCACTTATTCGGTTTTTCACAAATCAGTAGATTCAATTCATATCCTCAAACGATTATTAACAACCCACATTATTACTTCTACCTAACTCTTGGGTACCCAAATTACTTCCTCACTATTCGAAAGTCATCTTGGAAAATTGTTACCAAAATTCCAAGTCATGCCTCGAATGGTCGCCCTCACATGCTATTCAGCCTCATTCACTATCTATAATTTCTAACAATCGATAACCACTCGACCTTGACCACATATCACTCATTATACATAAGTCATCTCGTACAATCAACTCACTCATCTCAATTCAACTCAAGACTTTGTATAACCTAAAATCTCTTCCTAATACTTTTAGATCCCTAAATTTGACATCCCAACTCTTCATTCACAACACCGACATTACCATTTAGTCAAACCCAATTCACTCACTAACGAATCATTATAAGTTTAAACTCATATCACTCCCATTCGTCACCTAACTTTCTCTTCCCTCACGACACCATACACTTACCGATACGGCTCAATCTCCTATCTATTAAGAGAATAAGAATTTTCAAAAACTTTTCCCTCCAAAGTGCCCCAACTTAAAATATGGAAACATATTATTTTTTATTTCCATAAATTCATTTAATAAAAAATAACTATGCATCATTAAACTTTGAAACATATTCTTTTCAATAAATTTGGTACAAATTATAAACTGTATAATAACCATAAACTGTTATTATTAATTTCATGACGAAAAACAAATTCACTAAAAGAATTGGTGATAGTTTATAAAAATGAAATCATTAAATTTGAGGTAAATATACAGATTTTCATAAATATACAGATTTCATGAAATTACTCAATTCGCTTGATAAATTTTGGAAATTAACAACAAGGTTAAATATAAAATATTAATCTCAAATAAATAAACCGAAACAATAAAAGTTTACATATACTAGATTAGTTCTAGATTAAATAGATAAACTTACATCAACCCCAATAAAACACATCTCACATTCCTAACTCAAACGTTCCAATTCTCACTCATTATCCTAGTACCGATCATTCTCTAATGCCCTTTGTCTTAATATGCTTATCTTATTCGCATCCCTTTATCTATAATCATACTCCATTACAAGCTCATTCTTATACGAATCACAAGGTGGTACCCCTATATTGTAGAATCCGCTCAAGTCATGGCTTAAGACCAATATATAAGCAAACGACATGCTAATAAGCAATGATAACATAAACAAATAGCCCCCGACTCAAAACAGGCAACCATAGCTGCCTATTAGGTACACTCGGTCGAGTAGGGAGGCCTACTCAACCTAGTAGACACCAGTCGGTCGAGTACTCCGAGTACTCGGCCGAGTGCCTCACCACCAAGAACTCCCAGATTCTGCAATCTACCTCGCTCGGTCGAATATCAGGGGCCACTCGATCAAGTGCCCCTTTACTCGATCGAGTCCCTAACCATACTCGCTCGAGTAAGACTCAAAAATCCGCACGAATATTTTGACACCACCAAAACTCACAAGTAGCTATTTCGCATGTTTCAAATCACATAATTACAAGGAAATCACATAACTACAACACGAAAACAAGCTCATAAACGTATCTACCACATTAATAATATTCCTTATTATATGTCAATATTCACTACCACATTATTATCCATATGAACTTATTAGTCGTTGCTCACATAAACTCATCTATCCATGTATACTCGTTACAATTATTCGCAACGAAATAAATATTTCAATTTTATTCATCATATAAACATATTTAAATACCATATAAAACACATTCATATTCAATAGGTTATTTCACATCACTTTATCACATTGTCATGCTCTCCATCTTCAATTAACACTACATGAATACAAATTAACAATACATCCATCCTATCGTGTTTCAATACTCAACAACCACCATTACGACGTATTATATCTTCACGTATCAAACATTTCATGCAAAACTTTACATGTTAATATACCACATCATAAATGACACATCATGCAAAGATACAATAACTCTTCGAGGCATACATATAGTCACATCAAATACACATAGCGTTACCCAATACCACCCCGTTGTTTACCGGTCAAGACAATAGAGTCTAGATTTGGAATGAGGGCGCCTACCCACTCCAAAGCCATTCTCCTATTGTACTTATACCGGGTTCATTTTATTAGACACACCTACGTTCATTTTGGTTCATTGGTTTAGGTTCCAAATCGTCGCTCTGATACCACTTTGTAACACCTCCGATTAGCCAAGATAATCGAAGGTGTCACCATCTCGGTTGCCCGAGGTAGTGTTTCAAAACTACAATCCAAGAACATTTTATTAAATAAATACATGTTTAGTGAGTACAACAACCCGAATGAATAAAATACAACTCATCTAATTACATCCTTTATCTCATGACTACATAAATATACTCGACTCCGTAGTGCGGCCCCAAATCCCGGTCACGTCATATACAAAACTTGTAGATCAACTGCTCCCCATATATCGGAAATATCATATGGATCGACACAGGCCACCCAGAAAATAGGTGAAAACACAACCACACAAACGTCAGTTTTAATAATACAAATAAACGTTATAGACAATAACATGCTTACGACATGCAACATGATTATGATATGCAACTGTGAATGCATCACAAGCTCATATCCGAGTCTCCAACGCCTCTAACGCCACTACCCGAACCGCAGTCCGAAATAAGTACCGGGACGCACCCAAGTACGGGCCGGGGCGCTAACCGGACCCCTGCCTGACGTTACGGCTGACCGTAAGTCTTCATATTCAAGTCATTAATGTGCACATCCCTATTGAGGTGGGAAGCCTAAACAGGCGACCCAAGCGTATGATGGTCTCCCAATTGTCTTACGTCTCCTCAACAACCATAACACAAGCACCACCATCACATCCTCCAACAATGTCCACAAGTACACATATCACAATATGCAACATCATATGTCAATTATACAATCATCTCATGAAACATAATTTCAACATGCCAAACATGTTATTATGAACCATCATCCATTCTTAAGCTTATGATACAACTCAACACAATACGAGACCAACCAACAATTACTCAACATTATGCCATGATAGAATTATGTCAACAACAAGACTAACCACTTTTCCTTTACACATGTTATAATGCACCCAACCATCATAATTATCCCTTAATGATCTCATTATAAACTAATCATGTTATAATGCATATACCCTAATTATGTGAACCAACAACAACATTAACAACATTTTTATTAAAACCGAGTAGGACTAATCTACCTTTTAGCATACTCCATAAGCAAAACCAAGATAATAAGAATCCGTCTCATCCTACAATAATCACATAATAACTATCACAACACATCCTATACTATTATACTAATAAAAATTCCTTATTATTACCCTTTGGTTACTCAATAAAACCATTTAAAATCATTAATTATATTAACCCACAAAACCCCCCAAAATCTAGGGTTAGGACGAAATCATGAGTTTAAGGAGTAGATCTAGAATTACAAAGTGAAATAAACAAAGGAAGGATGGAAGTGGTTGATAAATATTCAATTAGAGCATGAATCTTCAAGAAGTATGATAGGAGAGTTTAAAGAGAGTTTGAGGAAGGTAGAGAGAAGGTTAAGGGTTTGAGAATCGAAGGAAATCCGAAGAAAAGAGTTTATATACCAAGGCCCAAGAACACAAGCCCACATGCGCAAAATAGATCTAAAAAGTTGAGCACTCAGTCGAGTGCTCGTGGCACTCGGTCACCGAGTGCCACCCTCACTCGATCGAGTGTCACTACTCACTCGGCCGAGTGGAAGAAAAATCAGGAGTTCTGACCAAGGTCACTCGGTCAAGGCACTCGGGCGAGTGCAGGGCCACTCGGTCGAGTGTCCTGTCTTACTCGGTCGAGTGCACAATAATAAAGATGAGGGGTATTACAATCTTCCCTCCTTAAAACGAACTTTGTCCTCAAAGTTCACACCCGACACCCTAACATGTCTCTCGATCTATGTCTCAACTACGCTTCAATGGATGGTTTCTACAACCAATAACACTAACTCAACGACGAAGGTTAACCTTATATGCGACTCATACGAAGGCTAACCCAACATCGACTCCCTATTATGACAATTGTCGTCACGCTTTAAACTATTAACATCATTATGCGTTTCATAATACTAACGTCATTTGCTAAACAAGAACACTTCCGATCGAAATGTTACATTCTACCCCCCCTTAAAAATGAACTTCGTCCTCGAAGTTCGCTAACACTTACCAATAATAATGCAATCACATGAATTTCCCTCTACCATAAGGTTCTATTCACTCGTTCATTCCAATTACGTAATATCGCGGGCGTCCAAGTAAGAAATACTGTAAATGTCAGCAATACCTTAATGATATTAACATCCAATTATTTCAACGATTCTAAAACCAATTCCATCACGTTTCATGCTTAATAACACCTTGATACTCTAATTAGGTAGACGCATACCACCAACTGTAAATGAATATGAAGAAATTGAAAATGACGAAGAAGATGTTGAAGTCAGAGTGCTTTTTTCAGATGAGATGAATCTCTTTTGATTCATAAGGATAGTGAGAAGTAGTTGTAATTTTATGAGAGCTATTTGTAAATTATATGAAATGTAAACATTCAGTCAAAGTTGATCTAACATTTGCCTTTCATACATTCAATAAGTTCAAATTTGAACTAACATGTCGGTTATGCTTTTGACTCATTTGATCTTAACATGTTGTTTACTCTTTCGACTCATTTGATCTTAACATTTTGTTTACTCTTTTGACTCATTTGTTTGTTTATAATTATCGTGTGATTTTAAATTGGACTAACAATTTGCATTGTCTATAGTTAGTGACTATGGCAGGTGGTACTCGACGCTTATTAGGGAGTAGTAGTAGTGGATCTCATGTTGGAGTAGTGTCCTTCTCAATAGTGCGTCTACATTATAAATCTCATAAAAGGAATATTCGGGATATATGTTTTATATACTTGTCAGCTGGTCAACGTTAATCGGTAATGATTGGCTGACTAGAGTTTGACATTACTGTCGTATGACGGCGATGATCAGTTGATCCCTTTAGGTCACACCTATAGGATGATGCACAAATGGAAAAAAATAATTATTTATATATATATGATATAAATTTAATTAGTATCTTGTATATAATGAGTTTTATTTAAGTCAAGTGAATTTATTTTTGATGACGAGTTACGAATTTGGGCCAAAGTATTTATTATTCAACTATTTGATAATTGATTAGTAAATAGATGGAATTAAGTAATTATTTGTTAATTAACTAAATTATTACGGTATGCGTGTATATTGTGAGGCGGAAGTAATTAGTTAATAATATTTACATGAGGTTGTAAAATTAACTAATTAATTATTATAAGACACATTTTATATCGATAAAATGGTAAAAATGTTATTTAGTAGTTAAGTGTACATTAATATTTAATTAGTATTATTTAAGAGTTATATAATAGAATTAAATTAAATTAATATTTAATTATATTAGTTAATTAAATATATGTCTTATAAGCATTTGTAGGATAAAGGCCGGAAATTAAAATAGACCGAAATACTCTAGTGAGCCACCATCTTTACATGTGATAAGTGTCACATGTTTAGGTATTCTCCACTATTAAATGTTCCTAATAATTGTTTACATTTGATTCCTATATATACCCCAAACTTTACACATATATGATGATTTTTTAAGGAAAAAAAAAAACTCATCAAAAGAGATAAAAGAAGGAAAAAAACTCTTCTTTTCTTCATATTCTTCATCAAGTTTTTTGATCAAAATTGTTGATCAAATTTCATCAAAAATTCACACAACAATAGTATACATTATCTAATATTATTAGAGTAATAATATTACATAATAAACAAGTTTTCCTAATATTATCTAGTTAGTAATATTAGAAATTTTGGGCTAGTCTTGGGTGCCACCAAGAGGAGGTTTCTTACCATGGAAACTTGAAGATTGGAGGATCATCCATTGCCAATTTAGCTCAAGAACAATATAAGGAAAGAGTCCTTGTGTTGCGCTCATTTTTCCTAAACCAATGTAATAAAAATTCTAATTTGTATTTTTTTTAAGTCATCTTATAATCATGCATGTAACTAGATCATGAAAAACTAAATTAATAAGTAATTTAGTAGCTAATTAGGGGTCTAGTACCTTCAAAATTTACACATAAAAATAAGACCAATTTAAAATGTTGCAACCCATGAATAGGCCAAGGAAAATCATACAATTTTAACGATTAGAGGGATTAACTTTTAGTAATGAATAACTGAATATACACTACGTTAGGCCAAAACAGTTGGTTGTAAAGTTGTACGTTATTTCGTACTCCGTAGATAAAATTGTTATTTACATGCGAAAGTTAAGGATGATAGACATGAGTATAAAAGAGTTTGGCCTTTCATGTAAAGATGTACGTGGTGAATTTCGCATTGTACCCGTTTTGTTCATATTTGCCTGTAAATTAATAAAATCATTAATATCTTATTACTACAACTTAATAAAGTTGTTTATTAACTTATTTTTATAAGATCAATCTTAACTTATTTTTATAATATCAATCTCAATGGTATTTAAAAACACAAAATCAAAAGCTTTTTCAGAAAAAATGTTAGCTGTGAAACCAACTTTCACTTTTGCTAAATGATATACCCCCCTGTCTGGTCATTTGTTTACCTTTTGTTTTGGCATAAAGACGAAGGAAAGAGGAAGGGGTCAATTATTAGATGATTCAATTGTCCATCAAAGGCATTTTTAAAATAAAAAGGCAAACAATAGCTATTTCTTAAGATGGTATATTCATCTTAATAATAAAATGGTTAAATAACATCACACTTGCATATATGAGACAAAACTTTTGTTATCTAAATGCATTTTGTTTTTGTCATATATATTCTATTTGACCCGTCATAAAGTTAAGACAGATATATTCTGTCCTAAATGAGAATTTGTGAAAAGCAATAATATTTATAAGATAAATACAAATTCTAATTTGTGACGAGCATATCCGTCGCAAGTTTGCGACAGTCAAGTACTACCCATGTGGGATAGATAAGACAAAAGCAGGATATCTAGAAAGTAGAAATCTTTTTTATATTATATATCCACATGGGTAGTACTTGACACGTTACATCTGTAAGATAAAAATACAATGAATAGAATATGTTTGCGTAATTTGGGTATTGAATATTGATGCACCTCAAACCTTGGCCTCCTATTTAATTAAGGAAACAAAAATTAGGCCGAACTCTTAATTAAGCCACCGTCTGTGTTTTAATTCATTTGATCTCCGCTATGAAGCTTATTCATATGGACCAAGCCACCCACACCGCGTGCACCCGCACATTCGAATTCGTCGAATTCGTTAAAGCGACGACACTTATCCCCACGGAACTTTGCGAACAAAGTACGTCATGGGTAGTAACCGATTTGAAAGGTTTTGAAACCCGTGGAAGGTTGAACAAGCCTGCATTTGAGGAGTCGCAACCATTTTTTGTGGAAAATTAGAACCGTTCGAATACTTCATGTCATGTCAAGACATAAAGTAGTGACATGAACATCAAGAAATTCGTTACCCTTAGCATTCCATGTCTAGAATGACTCTCGTAATGCCCGCGAACACAGATGTTAACAGAGAACCAAGTAAGGGATGAGGGTACGTATTAGGAAGCTCTTTAATCGAACACCTAATCCCGCCCGCCTCGATAGCGACCTCTACTAATGATTGAGAATGTCGTTTATACTTGATATACTGTTGATTAAATGCATGATATGCAAAAAACATTAGATTAAGATGCGAAAAATATATTAGCTACGTCGGTGGATTTAAACAAGCAAATTAAAAGGTCAAAGTAGGGATTTTGATTTGTTACATGTGGATGGCAATTAGTACAAAATATGATTCAAAAAGAATAAATTAAAAATAAATATCAAATTCATGTCATAAGGATGCTAAGAAAGTGGATTCAAAAAAAGAATAAAATAAAGAATTAGAATAAAATAAATAAAACAAAGAAAAGGAATAAAATAAAATGACTCGAAATATCAATAATTAGGTGATAATAATATATATTAGTCGATTACATAGGAATGATACAAATTAAATCAAGCGATCAAAGTTCAGGGGCAGAAACCAACCAGGAATAGGCGCAGCAGATGGTGCGCCCTCAGAAAGAGACGCATCATCAGTTGCGTCCGTTCTCGAGTTGGATGTTGACTGTGAAAGTTATAATCACAAATCGTTAATATTCATTGGTGATTTAATTGATTATACTCAAAGTAAGTGATTTAATTAAGTTTTAGGACATAAAGATCGTCATGAAATCTACTAATGTTGGTTATCACAATTATAAGGCGGATTTACAATAGAAAAATTTAACTATTAAGGTTAGAAAATTCAAATTAAGCGATTAAATAAACAAAAGACAAATTGAGCTATTTGTACTAGTTCGAATTAACATTAGAAGGTCATGTTAATGTACAAAAACAAACTAAGAACATGTACAAAGTTGAATTCAGAAGATTTGATATTAATTATCGAACCTCACAAATCCGAATTTGAGAAAAGCGACATAAACCGACTAATATCGATTATTAGCGATACAAGTTAAAAAGGATTTAATGAAAAAACTTTAGAAACATGAATTTAAAAGAAATAAAGTAGAAATAAAAGAACATAACAAGACGACGAAACCAGAAAAAGGCTCGAGGAAGGAGGCATCAAGGGATAAGCAGCCTCTGGAAAAGGCGTAACAAGGGC
>JAOWBH010137881.1:0-13667 GCA_028566215.1 Silene coronaria | reverse complement strand
ATTTTCGAGCTTATTTAAGATGGTATTTCCCTTTTGAAATTGCTCTTCCCTGGCTTCAATCTCCTCAAGTGATCCCTCTGATATCCAAAGATCGATCAGTTCCTGTCTGAGTATTCTATGACCTTCAGGGTATAACACACAGCTTAGAAAACATTTTTGTAACCTGCTATCATTCAAGTGACAATAACTGAACTTTAGCACCGGAAACACCTCATTTTCCATGTCGTCTTGCCCTCTGAGAGGTTTCCTCAACTCTTGCAGAGCATTGTTCCATTCATCAACATCAATCACCCCATTCATGGCCCGAGCCATGGTTCTTATGCCAAGTGGTAAACCACCAGATTCTCTGGCAATCGACCTTGCAATTTCTTTAGATTGACCTGACAGTGTGTTGTAGTTTCCAAGACGATCCACAAACAAGCTCCATGCTTCTCCCTCGGGGAGAGGTTCTACCTTCAGAAATTTTTGGCATGCCATCCTACGACAAACGTCTAAAGAACGAGTAGTGATGACAATCTTACAATTAGTCGATGAAACAGGAACTCCTAGCTCCTCTAATGGAAAATGGTTCCACATGTCGTCTAGAATCAACACTATTTTCCCAATCCGTGACAGGATGCTAGAAAGCATGGCTGCCCTCCTCTGACAATCTTCATCACTTGAAAGATACAAACCTACTGATCTAGCAATCTTGTTTTGCAACTCTATTATGCTACCTTGAGTTGCACTAACCCAATAAACATCACCCCAACTAGTCTTATCTAACAGCATGTTGTGAATATGCAGCATAAGAGACGATTTCCCGACACCTCCCATCCCGTAAATTCCAATTCTGTGCACCTTATCATCCCCGAGCCATCTGCAGATTGTGTGAATGTTTTGTACACACATTTGCCCCACTAGATCTCGAGTCACCAATGGCAACCTAGTGTTGTTTAAATCATCCAATATAAGACCATTTTGAAACTGACCTTGGTGCATTAGCTCTTCAATCTCCTTGGAGAGCCGCACAATGTCATCCTTGAGCTGTATTTTTGGCCAAGGAAGTCTCATTTTTTTAACTTTCTCGCTAATGTTGTCAATCTCCGACTCTTTTTGTCGGACGTTTCTTAACCAGAGTTCAACTTCCCTTCTCCGTTTTTTTCCGAACTGTAAGTCTACCATGTCTAGCTCAGAAGTAATATCAGAAGCTCTAGCAGCCAGCACTTGAGCTTTGTTTTGAAGAATCGTTATCTTGTCGTCTAGGTTGAAGCTCTTGGCTATGAGGCCACTTATGATAGCCATGTTATGAGTTAACAGTTGCTGATGCAGTACAACATATCAGAAGGTAATGCTGTCAGTTATTGAACAAATTGCAAAACAGCAGCAAGACTTGCATAAACTCCTTGATTTACAAGTGTGAAATTTTCCAAACATGATGATCAGAGAAATGATTTTGATGAGGAGTATCATTGTTTCATAATTATGGGTTCAGAACAATACCATTTCATAGCACATACAACCATATTTTTTGTTAAAAAACTTGGCAATATATACTAGGGATATTAACGAATACATGAAAGGGGGAGTTTTTGAAATTCATTCTTGCAAATTAATCAACAAACAAAGATATGAAATTGAATGGAATAGTGAGATCAAGTTGAGCAAACACTAATGAAAGTAGGAAAGAGTACCTGAATTGAGTGGGTTTGAGAATGGATTAGTCAAGTTTTTGTTGTTGGGACTTGAAACCGCATAATTAAAGAAGATGAGGAAAATAAAAACAGAATAATCAATCAAGTTTAGTACTCTTATTAGTGGTAAACAGATTGATGACCTCAATTCATGCGCAACAACCCATGCCACATTAACTCACTATTCTACGACTATATTTACTTATTTCTATGTTGTTTCCTCCAAATTTCTACGTTAATTTCCTTGTCACTCTTTTTAAATTACTTAGCTTCCTTCCTAAGACTAATTTAAAACACAATGCGTCTTGTTTGTGACGGGTCGGATTTGAATACGGATAATTTGTGAGAGGAAATGAGTAGATGAGATAAAGAAGGGATAAGGAGGGACCCCCATGTGCTTCTCCCACTCACCCTGAATGAGTATTTTGTGAGGGGAAACGGTATCCGTCTCTTACAAGAGACGGATAACTCCCGTCACAAGTAAGAATTTGTGTTTAAAACAATACTTCGCACTATTTCTTGATTCTTCCTCAACATATAATATATTTTTTTTTTGAGAGAGAGAAAGCCCCGATAGGCATTACTTTAATAGAGATAAATCTCACAGTACAGCAGAATTCGCACGCGTAGATAGTGTTTTTGACCACACAACCTTACTATCTACCCTAGGAATAGCGTGAGCTAAGACATGAGCAGCACAATTGTTAACACGACTCATATGCGACCAAGTATCAGACATGAACTCATTACAAAGAACAAAGATATCATCAATGATCATCGAGAAGATACTCTGGCCTTTATCGTTTCCATTCAGCGCATCGACAACCTGCAAACAATCGCTCTCCACAACCACACTTTGATGGCCTTGCACCAACGCTTCCTGAAGGCCGTCTAAAACCGCAACCGCCTCAGCAATATCGGGCTCCCACGACACTTCCCTAGCAACAGACAAACCCCATAAGACCGCGCCATGCTCATCCCTACACACCGCCCCCGTCCCCACTCATCCTTCTCCATCCTTCACCCCCGCATCAACGTTGATCTTCACGAGCCCACTCCCAGCCGGTCTCCCCCCCTCCCGTTGCAATTCAGCCACTTCAACACACCTCTCCTTCCTTCGCCTATACCCACCAGCCGTATCCTCCACCACTTCCAGAAACACATCCCTCACCCTTGATCACCCTCTCCGGATCCACCTCAGCACCCACAAACACCACTTTGTTACGATGTTCCCACAATGCCCAACATCCTAGCATAAACATACAACACTCCGTCTCAGCTAGCTCCCTCCAACAAAGCTCAATCCACGCCCTAACTCCACCACCCACGCCCTGGTCCTCACAACTCAGGCCAAGACCGTCCCACACCCATTTTGCTACCCCGCAATCCCGAAACAGATGAAGGCAAGATTCATTAAAAGCATAACAAAAAAAGCATAGGTAGTAATTAGATTATACAATCCGATGTACTGTTACCAATTGCATAGTTTCTGAGCATATAATAAAGTTTTCGAGTTTTCTTTTAAAAATTATGAATTTTACTATAAATTTTCCAATTTATTAACTTAGACATTAAGCTCAAAAAATTAAAATATATAGCTCAAAAACATCCCCAATATACTAAAAGATTAAGCCTTCTTGAAATTTTTCCTTCAAAATGCACAATCTAAATAATGAAATCATATTATTAGTAATAAATAAATGCCTATTATATACATTTACTAGTTTTTTGCGCGTGCGTTGCACGGATTCTAAAATAATTGGCTAAATGTATAATGTGTAAGGACGTTTTAACCTTTATTGTGTAAAAATTATTGGACAATTTTAATGCTAACATAATGACCATTATTATTGGTTCAACTTGTGATTTCTTAGCTAAATTAATTGACATTTGTTTGACAAGTTTTTTTCTTTAGACAGTAGTTTTGATTTTTGAAGGGTTTAGTTGGAATAAAATAAAGGGTTATTTGACGGGAATAATCTCAACTATTAGCCATCTTCTTAAAATAATCCCAACTATAATCAATCCGAGAATAAACCCAAGTTTTGATACCTTATTCTCAAAATAGACTAGATGACTTGCAACCTGGACAGCGGGTCATTACTTTTCACTTGGGTAAAATAAAACCAAATAACCAAATGTTATCTTCTCCCTGTACCATTCACCAAACCACCAATACCACCACTCCACGCACTACCCGACCTCGTCACCCACGACGACGATCACTCCACGACCACAAGCGTCGGCGAAAAACCTCCTCCCACCGAGAACCACCCAAGTCAAGAAATGTCAAATCTTCCAATTTTTTGAGTTCAAAACCTCGAAAATCTGATCAAAATTAGGGTTTTCCGAGTTCCTAAACTAATTCCGTAAAGAAGAAGCGGTTTCATGAGAATTTGTAGATGGGTTATTGTTTTGAGAAGCAAATAAAAATGGGTATTGTAAATTTGGAGTGATACTTGAAGAAGTGTGTAAAGTAAATGATTTGTATTAAATAATTTCTACAATGAGATAGAGGTAAGGATTAATTCTAATTGATATATAATATACACTGATTGATATGTGCTATACATTACCAAATTTGGGAGATTAGATGCCTGATGGGATTCTTCTGGAGGATCCTTTGTTTATCTTCAGTAGGTGACAAAGCCTTCTAATTTTTTTATTGACATTACAATGATGACAACGAAAACTCATGGAAGTTGATATCTTGTGACTACTTCCCTATGATTGTTATATATTGTGCTCATAGACATCGATATCTTGTAACTAATTTCTGCCTACTTTCCACTATCCTTTGTTTTTTTTTATTTATGAGGTCTGGGGAGGGATTGAAGGTGGTGGTGATAGTACAGGGGAAGCATAAAAAGAAAACAATGGTGATGAACTGATGACAGTAAAGGGGAAGAAGAGAACGGTGGGAAGGAGATGGGTTAGTTACTTAATCGTTATTATTAGTGTCATGTCACGCCACATAAGTGCCATGTCGTTGACACGTAGATATTGACCTGAAACAATAGGGGACACGTAAAAGTTAACCTGAGACAAGAGGTTGAAAATTGGGTGGGTCTATTTTGAGAATAAGTGATCATCCTTTGGTTCATTCTGAGTTAATATATAGTTGAGATTATTTTAAGCGAATGGGTAATAGTTGGGATTATTCTTATCAATTAACCCTTTATTTGCTACCAATTTTAGTCTCGACGGGTACCAAAATATAATTCTTATACAACAAAAATAGTAGCAAGATCAATACGTCAGTACACGTTTTCTCAATCATTTATATTTATTTTTTCCGAGATTATTTATATATACGTCAATAACAATACAAGTCTTAAAACATTATTTATATTGATTTATTCAAGATTATTTATCTAAAATCCCAAAATATTTAGCTTATAATAAACAATATCAATTCACTCTCATTCGTTTCACTAGATCTGACTTTTTTTTATCATAGAAAATAAATAAAAATGTCAGATTGATGAATAAAGATAAAGATTTTCTTATTTAACAAACCCTTGACTTTATAATGGAACAACAAAAATCGTTGATATTTTTTTTCATGCCCAATTAAAAGAAGACATTAAATTTTTAAAAAAATTAGGCCGATGCTATGATGCAGAAAGAATAAATTAATCTTATTTGTTTTATCTACCCATTTTGTGGCAAAAATAGAATTTAATACATTTGTGAGTTGTGACTCAAAATAATTGTAAAGTCATTCAGAGATTATCTTTTGAATCAAAAATCCGAGATACATAAAGAAACTACTAGATATTGAGCACTTACATTTTTCAACTTGATCTACTCCATTCAAATTGATAAACTTGATCTACCCTCTAATATCAACATGCATGGCGGCTACTGAATCTTTTGTTGATTTTGTCCAATGGTTATGAAGAAGTTAATAATTGCTTAGGCATTAGAATTGTTGAAGGCATGTAATGCATTTTGATCCATGGGAATAATGGGGTTTGTCAATTAGGGTTGGGTGAGGCACTAGGGTAGCATGAAATAGGCGATGGGCTAGAAGAGTAGTAACTTTTGTTAAATATTTAGGTAACTTGTATTTTCTAAATATTATTGGGCTGGTTTTTGTAGTATTTGTTATATCAATTCATTGGGGTCAGCTCTATGTTTTACGATCGCGTGTTTTATTTTTGAGTGTCTCGGCCATCTATTTACCTTAATAATAATCGTGAGAAGTGTAGTGGTAAATTAGGGTTCATAAAATTTACATGTCCAATTATGTCGATTTTAATGGTTTGGCGGATTTGTTTGCTTTGATTTAATATTCGCGTACAAGTAATTTGTGAAGAAAATGACCAATTTTTCCAATACAACATAAATAGACAAAGTATATGGCTATATGAGCTTTCGCATACAAATTGTACAATTTTTTAATGGATAGATCTTGATGAAGTATTATATTAAATAAGAACTTTTGCGGATTTTGTTTTTTGATTTTCATTCATTATTTAGATATTGCAAATAATATAAATGAGCAGAACCGGACAATTTTTGCACGAGCGTATAACTAAAAGTTTTACTTGCTACAATTTCGATGTGAGATGTGGTCTTTCCCCCTGTTTTACTCTCCCTCGTTTTCCTTGCTTGTAATAAAATACTAATTTATTTGTTGATAAATATTTTTCCATTCTTTTCCGTGTTTAATTCTTTTAAGACGTTTTAAAATTGATTGATTAGTGAGCCCGGGATAAAATCGCTATTACATTTCCACTCATGATTATTATGGGAAAAAAAGCCGTTCGTAAATTAATAATAAAAAAAAGGTAGTGTTGATGTTTAATTTGGATAAAATAATTAAAATTTACTTCTTCAAATGTACTCCCTCCCATATCTGATACACGGTCACCAATCAGTTTTTGAGCGTAGAGATGTATATATAACATTTTATGAACCTTTTTTTAAAAGTTTATGTAAATATAAATGTTTAAACGGAGTTTATTCACACATTTTGGGTGATAATGTGAAAAAAGGGTGTAATTTTAGTGTATCAGACAACCGTACGATTATTCCATTTTGCCAAGAAGACAACAGGAACAATTATCTACAGTCTAGAACTCGGGGATTCAAAGGCACGATCCTATAGAATAGATCCTGTTCAAGTAAGGCCATACTCATTGTTCCATGTGCCAAACATATACTACCCGGTCATTTGTTATACCTTTTCTTTTTTAGGTGTTTCATTCATTTGTTGTCCTTTCTATATTAGACATGCCTCTAATGGGTTATTTGATTATTCAATTTTATTATTGTCCACTTGTTATTTAATAATACTACCCTCAAATGGTCCCCTCTCATTTTCTTAATCTTTGTGCCAAAAACAAAGGACAACAAATGATCGGGATGGAGGAAGTACTAAATTAGTTCCGATGTGGGATATGGTCTTTATCCCTGTTTTGCTCTCCCTCGTTTTCCTTGCTTATACTAAATTACTACGTAATACATTTGTTGATGAAATATTTTTTCAATTCCTCTTAGTGATTAATTCTTTTAAGATATTTTAAAAATTGATTGATTAGTGTGCTTGGGATAAAATCATTCTTACATATTTTACTCGTGGTTCAGTTCGTCATCCATATACGTAATCTTTACTGTTTAATCTCTGTAATCTTTACTGTTTAATCTCCATGTTATAACGGAATACGAGAAAACAAATAAACAAAAGAAAGAACACAAGATTTACGTAATTCACTAACGATGTGTTAGCTACGTCCACCAGGCAGAAGGGAAAGAGTTTTATTATATGTGAGGAATTCGGAATACAGAATACAGACGGACTGATATGCATAACTGCTAGGTTGAGGATTACAGAATACAGACCGGTTAGCGGGACCCCCGACTAGTCGTTCAAAGCGGCAACGACTAATAAATCAGATTCAAAACATAAATCCAACACCCCAGAATAATGTTATAATCTTGTCTTCTAGAAACATTCATTCTTAAAGTGATGTGTCTACATATATACAACTCCACTAGTGGTAGCAGGTACCAAAAATGGTGGGGACGTCCACTCATACTGCGCATAAATAAAGAGATAGAATTAAAGACCCATAACTCAAGCCTCACTCACTCATCTATGTTTTGAGTCATTTTCCTGCAAAAATAAAAATCAATTTGAATGGCTACTACTCCATCTCCACCTCGTCAACTCCATGTAGTATTCTTCCCTTTTATGGCCTCAGGTCACACCATTCCCATGCTAGACATTGTCCGTCTCTTCGCGGCTCGCGACCATATAACCTCTACTGTCATAACCACCCCTTTCAATGCTCCAAACATTATCAACTCGCTCAAAAACTGTAAAACCGGTGCCAATTCAACTGTCGCTGTCCACATAATCCCGTTTCCATCCCACGATTCCGAGTCCCATGGAATTGAGAACCTCGATCAAGTCGCTTCCAAACACATGTACTCCAAATTCATATTCTCAGCTCAATTACTAAAAAACCCGGTAGAGCGATTCTTACAGGAAACTAGACCTCATTGTCTGGTTGCAGATTTCTTTTTCCCCTTCGCGACTGATATAGCGGCTAAGCTTGGTATACCCAGGTTGGATTTCCATGGTACTGGTTTTTTTCCTAAGTGTGCTATGGCAGTTGTACAACAATACCAGCCTCACAAATCGGTTTTGTCGGATAATGAGGTTTTCACCCTCCCCAAACTACCACATCAAGTGAAATTGACCAAGTCGCAAATGGCTGGGGTAAGTAGCGCCAATATGGCCGCATTTATAAATGTTGCCGTTCAAGCAGGGATGGGAAGTTACGGCGAGATTTTCAACAGCTTTTATGAGCTTGAACCTGATTATGTCGAGTACTATAGGAAAATGCTAAAGCGAAAGTGTTGGCATATCGGACCTGTTTTTTTAGGTAATAGAAGAAGAATGGCTGAAAGCGATCACAAATGTATGAAATGGCTTGATTCAAAGGAGCCTAATTCTGTCATTTATGTATGTTTTGGAAGCACAACTAAGTTTTCAGTTCGACAGTTGAAGGAAATCGCTTTGGCGTTGGAGAATTCAGGGAAAATGTTCATATGGGCGGTGAATAACGGTAAAGGAGAAGATAAAGATGAAGAAAGGATGTTTGATGATTTTGTGGAAAGGATACAAAGCAGGGGAATGATTGTAAGAGGGTGGGCTCCACAGGTATTGATTTTGGAACATCGAGCAGTCGGTGCGTTTGTGACGCATTGTGGGTGGAACTCGATTCTTGAAGGTATATCAGCTGGGATTCCAATGGTTACTTGGCCGGTCTTTGCCGAGCAGTTCTATAATGAAAAACTAGTGACAGATATTTTGAAGATTGGTGTTCAAGTTGGGTCTAAACAATGGAATATCATGACTGAAGGCACGTTTTTGAAGTCGAAAGAAATTGAAGCTGCGCTGAAGCGGATTATGGTGGGGATTGAGGCGTTAGAGATGAGAAGTCGAGCGAAGAAGCTAAAAGATTTAGCAAGAGTGGCTGTGGAAAGAGATGGATCATCTTACCATGACTTGAGTTCCTTAATTCAAGAGTTACGCTCTCGTCATTTAGAAATATTAGTGTAGCACGTTGAATCGTTGTTGATGTTTCATGTGTGTGTCAATAATTGGTCTCTTGTAAGGACGTTTTATGATAATATTAGTCCTAGTCCAGTTCGGATAATAAGACATGACTTAAGATGAACTACCGAATGTAAGTGTAACCCAATTACTATTTAGATTAGGAAACTAAATAACTAATCCTAGTCATATACAGATTATGAAAACACTGCCTAGGAAAAGCTATATATAAACGTGAACATCCAGACAACAGGAAAGCAACGTGATAAAGCAAGTCGTCAATCGAAGTTACAGAACAATGTCTTCGGCCTTCTTAAGATCATGCAAGAGTTACCCTCCATATGAAGGAATTAGGCTTGCCCCGACGTTCAATTCTCAGTTCTCAAAACCAAGTACGTTTGGAAGTGGTCAAGATGAAGGTAGAATGCACAATGGCAAATTATCAAGGCTACAATACTTAACGACAGCATACCCGCTCACGATGCTCAACGCCGAGGACAAGTATGGAACAAACAATGATGATGCCAAGGTGGTTGTTCCGAAGGCGAAGAAAAGCTCCCGTATACCTTTCGTGTCGATGTTTTGTAGGATACTTACTTGCACTTCCAAGATTGATGTTGCTCACTGATGATTGCGAGTGAAGAAGGATATTACATCTTTATATTAGTGTGTTTAGATATGCTTGTACTCCAAAAAAAAAACAGATAGTATATCGGTTGTCAACTAATTTCTTACGAGTTGTTATGAGTTCAATAAAACTTACGTTTTTTTTAATAATACTCCGTAATAATATAATAATAATGTTTAAAATAGGATATTCTTTTCTAAATTTTTGTGTTGACATAAAAGGGCGATTCTGGATTAAAAGACTTAACACTTGGTAACTTGTGTTTCTTTTATTGCTTTAGTTACTTACTAATTTCTGTTGTTCTACGTCTTATTTGTCGTCTTTATTTGCCATCTTCGTCAACTTTGGTCTTGTTTCTTTGGGGGGTTCTCTATATCCATAAACCCTAGAATTTTCTTGATTAATTTCCATCATCAATTGAAGGTCATGTCAGCTAAGAAGAAACCTAAATTAGGTAGCGAGAATTCTAAAGAAATCCCTGAACATCTAATTCTTGACAACATTTTACCAAGACTTCCAGTAAAATTGCTGCTTCACTTCAAAACCGTATGCAAAATCTGGTTGTCTTCGATTTCCACCCCTTCATTTCAGAAATCCCGTTTACCATTCTCGTCTTCCGCCCCTAAATTTCTTCTGTTTCATGCTCATGATCATATTGATGATGACCGCAAGATATTTTTGTACAATTGTGAGTGATTTGGTACAACTAGACTCCAATTGTCTTAGTGAACAATCTGATCACTTTTTCACCACAGGTTCTCAGAATGGGCTCTTGTGTTGGTATCTTGAGGGGTTCGATACCTTTACTCTTTGGAACCCTGCTACCCGCCATTATAAGACAATCCCGCACTATAGCGAAACCATTAAAGATGTTACTTTTGAGTCGTCCCTTGGATGTTCTGGATTTGGTTGTGTTTCATGTACCGATGATTATAAGATTCTTGCTATGTATTTCAGCTCGGACATTGATGGATTTTGTTACTTTTTCTTGTTTTCGCTAAGTACTGGGACATGAAGGAGGCTGAACGACTTAGATGGGACGTATTATGGCCGTTCATTGTGTCATATCAATGCTGAATGTATGGGTGATACCCTGCACTGGCCTTTCAGTAATCAGGACACCGGGGCCTTGGTTGGTATCGTTGGATTTAACTTAGTACGTGATCAAATGAACAAGGTTCAGAAAGTTCCTTGGCTATGTAACTACAGCAGGGTGGACCACATTTTTAAAATCAAAGGGTGTTTATCATTGTTCTGCAGCAAGGACTGGAATCTTGTTTCTGATGTCGGGATGTTGAAGCAACAAGGCGGTCCAAAAACTTGGTCGAAGCTGTTCTCTATTGATTGCAAAATCACACCTGATGTTCTTGATTTCACTGAAAGTGGCAATTATTTGGTGCAGCATTCAGGAAAACTCAAATTAATTGATCCTGATGAGCAAGATACCGATCATTTGACAACTGGTGTTGATTGTCATGAAGAGATTCTGGGAACAGGAAGTAAGTATGTTGAGAGTCTCGTCTCCTTTTAGATCGAAAATACAGGATTGTGTCCAGCAGTCCAAGTCTGATAATGTTTAGTCCAATTTGCTAGTTACAGTACATGGTAATGTGTTTACTTAGAACTTGGATGCCTTAAATTTTACTCCGTATGTCTTTGTGTACTTGTTAATTCTCAAATTACGGCCCTAAGACCCGGAAATTATTAGTCGTGATACCTACACAATATCGGAGAGTCGGTGACACATTGATGCTGTCAATTAATCTTTACCAATTAGACAACAAGTGTAATAACGTTTTGTATGTCTTATGATTGATTTTGAGATATAGCTCCAAGTCTAATACTCCATTTGTCTCGATCATTTGTTCGATTTTCATATTTTGATGTTGAAGCCAGAATCTGATGTTGGTAACTTTGCTAACATGATTCGGCAATGTTAGTACTTGGCATAACAATACGGTAATAAGAGGTAAGAGTTGTTTTTGGTATATGCCTGTTTCTGGTATTTAATTTTTCGACCAAAATCGCTATTTGTGGCATGTATCCGTGACTGGATATCTGGCTGAATTTGGATTTTATTCCAGTTCAACAGAATAGTGGAATAAAATTGCTTTATTGTGCTAGCTGACAAAAGTTGATCTGTTCCGAGGAACCCGACCCGACCCGCCCCACCCGAAACCCGACCTGATACAACCTGAAAATTGGGTGACCCGAAACCGAACCGACCCGACCCAACCCTAACTGCTAACCGATAACATCCTTATTTTTTCCAACCCGAACCCGAACTGAACCGACCCGTGACACGATATTGATTCAACCCGATAGATGACCCGATAATGAATTAGCTTAATAATAGTGTAAATAAGATCAAATTGATATTAATCTTAATTATTTTCACTTAAAACTACAATTAATACACTTACACGTTGTTTAAACATAATATTACTCATCTAAAACTATATACATGAGAGAAAATACATGCTGATAACCTGACCCGCTAACGACCCGACCTCACTTGCTACCCGAAGATAACCCGACCCGAAGATGACCCGACATGAACCGAACCAACCCGAACCCGTCACTGACCCGACACAACCCGAACCCGATATGACCCGACCCGCATTGACCCGACCCCCAAACCCGATATGACCCGACCCGCATTGACCCGACCCGTAACCGACCCGAGTGACCCGATTGCTACCTCTACCAATCACCAAACCTACCTTCTCCTTTATTAATATTCAATTCTTATTATTCATACCTCTCTCCAATCACCAAACCCCACACATATCTTTTATTAATATTTAATCGTAATTATTCATACTTCTCTTCAATCACCAAATCACACCCATAATATTATATTCTCTCCCTTAATTCTTGTGCCCTCCAACAAAGGAAGAAAACTCTGAATAGGAGGGAGTACTAATTAATGTGTTACTTTAATACTATATTTAATTGATTCAAATTGATTCACACAAATTAGTGTGATTAAGAAGTGTTGTGACATTTTAAATGAAATGACGTATTAATACGTGTGACATATTTAATAAGTATAATACACCTTTTAATATGCTTAAAGAGGGAAATAATGAAGGCAATTTGGAAACCGTTGATTGATGACTTTATTTTCGGAAAGGATAAAACACTTTGATTATGTGTTCTTTTCTTGTTTTGTTTGGAGCCTTTACCATTGTATTTACCATTGTATCTTCCTCAATATACTAAAATATACTAAAACATATACTAAAAGATTAAGTCTCCTCAAAATTTTCCCTCCAAAATGCCCAATTTAAATAAGAAAATAATATTATTAGTAATAAATGCCTATTATATACATTTATTCATACAATTTAATTAAAAAAATTATTATAATTAATTATTATTATTATTATTAGCTTTAAAAACTAATGTAAAACACTATACACTTATTATTAGTAGTAGTTGTAGTAGTTTTGTGGCAAAAAAAAAATATTAAAAAAATTTGAGAAAGAAAATTATAAAATGATATTATTCATAATTAGTTTTGTATTATTAAAAAAACACCAAAATACAAATCTCATAATATTAATCAACTCTTTTAATTAGTTTTTTGTTTCTTAATTCAAAATACAAGTATGAGAAATGTAAAACATTAATAAGCTATTGATAAAAATCCCCAATATACTAAAATATTAAGTCTCTTCAAAAAAATTCCCTCCAAAATGTACAATTTAAACAAAGAAACCATATTATTAGTAATAAATGCCTATTATATACATTTATTCATACAATTTAATTAAAAAATCATTATAAT
>JAOWBH010137770.1:0-13668 GCA_028566215.1 Silene coronaria | reverse complement strand
CTCTTCAACTTTCTCTTCGTTACATTAGTAGCCTCTAGAACTCCTTCCACTTTCCTCTGTAAAAATTTGGGGATTTTTTTTTTAATTTGATTAAACAAATTAGGGTTCTTGTTTTATACATGCTGATGTTATTTTATTGAAGTTTAATTACAGCTTACTGCGTATTAACTGAGGTAAGTTTCTTTAGTTATGTTAAATCTGTTTGATTCTGTAGTTCTTGAAATAATATGATTGTAATTTGTTTGTTTTCGAAGTTAATTGAATGGTTGAATATACTTATGAGATAATTAGGCTTAGTTTTTGGTAATTTATTGAGGAAATCTTGAAATAGTTGTGATAGTTTGAAGTAATTTGATTGATGATGAAATTATTTGTGGTTTAAATTAGGTTTTGTTATGATTGTCATGTAGTAGGAATTGTTGGATATGATTAATTTTTTTTTTTTTTTTTTGGTGTCAGATCTACTTTATTTGTATTTAATGCTGAATTAAATGGCTTTTATTTGATTATGGTGGTTTAAATGATTGGTTGTTATTGTTGATGATGAGTGAAATCTGTATTTTAGCTTAATTGACTTTTGAGTTATTCCTATTTTGTTGGTATTATTGCTCAAGAATTCTTTGGGATTGAGTTAGTGAGGGATTTGCTTGTGCAGGACGGTGTATCGATTGCTGTGAATATTTGGCTGAACCCGCGGAAATAATGCTGTCTTCACTAACATTTCGGTTTCAAAAGTCTAGATTCTGAAACCGGTTGTTTTCTTTGAGGGATGTCGGACATGGGCAATTACGAGGTAGTTAGTTAGTGAGTAATATTGGTTGTGTTTCGTAGGTTGAGCTAAGGCCTTTTCTGTGCTAAGCTTCATTTTGGATTCTCTTATTTGAGGAATAAATTGACTTTTGTTTCTAAATTACAGCTAGAAGATATTGTGTGGGAATTGAGTGATAATGATGACCACATAGTGCCATTTACTGGAGATAAAAAGGGATATGCAGTTGAGAGGAGCGACAAATTAAGCCAACCGAGAGTTGAGCAGAAATGTGCTGAAAGTAATGCAAACAGTGGAACTGCGCCAGATAACACTACTGGAAGGGAGGAAGCAAGCCTTGATGCTGTGAAAGAAGACCAGAAAGCAATGCTAGGAAAAAGTATTTGGGCTCCCTCATCTAATGAAGAGAGAATACCCACACCATGTTTTAGTAGTAGTAAAGGGAAATCTGTTGATAGTAAGTTTTGTGCTGATGATCCTGTCCTTAATGATCAAGCATTTACTCCGGACAATAACCTAAAACAGTATCAGTTGACTGATGCAAGCTGTACTGAAAATGATCTTGCCTTTCTAAGAAATGGCCTTGAAGACAAGGGTAGCGACGATCTGCTATTTTATGGTTGGCCCGAGTTAGAAAATTTTGAGGATGTTGACAACATGCTTAGGTAATAAGATTGTTCATGGTCTAAATTTTTTCCCTCATTTTTACCTTCCATACTGACGATGTCTTGAAAAATTATTTTTAAAATTCATGTTTTCTCATGTTGCAGAGACTGTGATCCAACATTTTCGCTAGATATTGATAACTGCGGTGATTTGAGTTGGTTGTCATCTTCGCATACGATTGAAGGTTCCAATGATGCTCTAAAGTCAGGTTTTGGCTTTCCTGGTTGCGATCCATGTGGCCTAAATTCTGTAACTGAAAAACAAGACGTCTATGGGCGGAGCAATAATGGTATGGCTGTCAATGAAAGTAACAAGAATCTTACTTCAGGCAGCTGTGAGAGAGACTTGCACAAGTTCCTTGATGCCCGTTCTACAGTCACGGAATCATATGGCAATGAATCTGGGACTGTTCATCACATTGACACTCAATCACAGGTTGGCTTCCCTCTTGTGCTAACACACACACACACACTCCACTTTCTTTTCCAACTAAAAGCGAAGGCTGTATCTATTACAGACCAGCATAATGGCCGCTTAAAGTACGAGTAGAACTTATGGAATTTGTTTTTTAAGTTTGAATGAATCTCCTTTCCCAAGTATATATAGTAGGGCTAATTGTACATAAGTGTGAATGTTATGTCCGTTTTTTTTTTTTTTTGATTATGGATTTCTTCTCATGTTTTTGAGTGTCAGATCCATGGTCATGTCAGCCCATTAAAGCATCAAAAGTCACCAGGAGGTAAAAGAAAAAACTGGTCTTCAGGGAATGGCATCTCTTTTATTCAGTTTGACAAGCTAAATGAAGCGGGAGAGGGAAACCATTTGTTGAACTCACAACATAATTTCTCACCAGAAAATCATCAACAACAAGAAACTAGTCGACCGTGGTTACAAACACCAAAGCCCGTGATAAAATCTAACCATCAAACTTCAGATTGTGTTTTGCCAAGCTCAACACCTTCTACAATTAAGTCTGAGGCGGGTGTCCTTCCAAAAATGTCCCCGAGGGAATCATCACACGCATCCAACAATATGCAATCTGTCGAGAGTTCTCGTGACACTTTCAAAAATGTTACAGAAAGCAAGAAGAAAGGCAAATTACAGCAACGTAGATTGTCTAGGCATACTGAAAAATCCAATTTAAGGGCACATAGATTTGATTCTGATCAGTCTTGTGCTAAAAAACCAATTACTAATGATGAAATTGAAGCTGAAGGTCAAAGAAAAGTTGATGGCTGTGATATTGGCTTTTCGGGGGAGCTGAATTCTTCTACTATTCAAGAAAGCTCTTGCTTGAGTTCTGTGATGGATGAACCTGCGTTTGATGCAAGCAGTTTAAAACAGCTTCAACATGTCATGGGGCAGGTATCGTGGCTTTCGACCTTGCTTAGTGCTTCTTTAACTTGCTCTAGTGTAATGCCCGGCTCACTTGTTCTGTTTGATTGTAGACTCTTCTATTTTTATTTCACTGAAATCTCTATCACATGGTCATGAGTCGACAAAGTCCTGATTAGCTGAATGAGGAACTATTCTGCTGATACCAATTCCTTTTTGGCTTTTTGGGATTGTTATACAAGATTATGATTAAAATTAGCTGTCCTTCATTTATACACACTGCAGCTAAAATATTAGATTTAAAGCTGTCAAAGGCAGAAAAAAGAAACTTAAATGAGGTGAATTTGCCAGAATAACAATTACCTCTCATTATTGAGTTTCTTTGTTGTATTGAACATATGTAAAGTGGAGCTATTTTTTTTTTATTTTTAAAATTGTGTTTCAGCTGGACATAAGGACCAAGTTGTGCATAAGAGACAGTCTTTATCGGCTAGCAAGGAGTGCAGCGCAGAGGCACAAGTGTGACAACCAGGGTAATGGCGGAGGGGATGAAAGAGATGCTAATGGTGCTTTGTTATCTGGAACAAATAAGTACGCACTTGTTGATCTCGATTATTTCTGCTGCTTTCCACTACTTTTGAATCAACTGCTAAGTACACATTTACTGGACTGTGGCATTTTACTTGTTTTCTGGGCTAGGAGCGCCTATTACCAAGGAAGTTCTGATTTGGTCTTGAGTTTTTTCCTACATTTAGTGATACACTAAAAGTTTCAGGATGTAACAACGATGCCTTGGTCTTGAGTAATATTTGGGATTAGTTAAAATGAACGATACAGAGAACTGAATTCTGGGAAGTGAAAGGATTTACAAATGGAGCAAAGAAACAAATTAAATGAAGATAACAGATAGTAATAAATATCAGGCAGACCTGGGCCTACAAATATAGTACTACAATTGGTCTTTTTATTGTCATACTCTCATATTCAAAGTAGCCTATATTTCCCCTTGACCTTAATCACTTATATTCAGGTCTTGTCTCCTTTTGTCCGTCTCACTGGCATATATTCGGAGGCTTTGTAATCTCTGTAGGCATAATTCCCAGCTGATACATTATACGTCCATATTATAATAGACACCCCTAGTATTCCACATTCGTTGCAAATTTATTTTACTAGTACGGCTGTTCTTTATGTCCCAAAAGTTTTTTGACTGTTTTGAGCGTTGCTTTATTTCACTTTTTGTGATATGGACTTTCCTGGTGACATGGTATATCTGTATAAGAGTGTAACGTAGAGAGGGTGAATCCTTGGTTGCTTAAAGAAACATGGCTCATGCTTAGATGATTCCTATGTTTGTTAGTAGTTGTATAATGTTTCATTTTTCCTTTGTTTTGAGCTTATTTTATTCATATAATATTGATAACCTCTTGTTTTCCTACCCTAGCAGCATCCATATTGTTGGCTGTTAACTTTCATAATGTCTGTTGAAGTTGAGGGAGCAATTATCCAGGGTTTCAGAATCTTATAGTTTTAGCTTTGTTATATGTTGTTGGTGAGACCCAAGGTCCAGAAAAGTATATTGATGATGTAAATATCAAAGTAAGTAGAATGTCGACATATCAGGATACAAATTCGTACTTGATTAGTGATACCAAATAATAATTTAAATGGCTGCGTAGACGCTAGGGACTTAGGGTTGATAAGGGAAATTCTTGTAAAAGTAGTATTCGAAATAATTGTACAATGCGACCAATCCAAACCTAAATTTAATCGGATCCAGAATGGACCCCAAATGACTGATTGTAACAAAAACCTTAATGCTTATGACCCAAAAAAAATTATCATACGTGACTACCCTGTATCCAAATGACCCGATAATAGCGCACCTGAAAACGACCCAAACCCCGTACCCATAGGTCTTATCAGAAGCGTGTAAGTCACGCTGATCAGCAGAAGCCTTAAGGCAATTTATTGCATTTGTTCTTAATTTTATCCAAGCAGCTTGAATTCGGCATCAATACATCAAAGCATAACCCAGTCTTCTCTGACTGCTGTACTTTGTTATGTTCTTATCTATAGTCGGTGGTTTTTGTAGGAGCACTGGGTTTATCGATATGGAGACAGACACAAATCCCATTGATCGATCTATAGCACATTTATTGTTCCACAGGCCATCTGATCCTTCAGCATCTGCTACTCCTGTTAATGCCGTGGCCATGAAATCTCACATCATGGTATGCTTGTTTGCTTTTATGTAGACTGCTTATTAATCTTCCTGCTTTATTTTCTCAAAATACTAAGGGGTGCTTCATCGTTATGGAAACAGTCGTCCATAATTCACGAACTTAGCTTCATCTCAATGCTAAAGGCATTCTAAAGTATAACAAGAGTATAGGATATGTATATATCTGTATCTATGTATCTCACTATTGTTAATTTGCTAGAAATGAAAGAAATGAAAGAGCCTCTCATGGTTGCTCAACTTCTTCATTTTCCTTATTGAGGGGTGAAACCTGGCCTCGTTTTATAATCTGTCAAGCTTAGGGCGATATGCGCCCTCAATGCTCCAGCTTTCCATCGGAATTAAATATATGATATTCTGAAGTGTTTTTAATTCCATTATAAATCCTATGCATTATTCATAACTGGGAGTTCTTGGACTATTTTTCTTATATGACTCCTGATCTGATCCTGTTGAATGGATGTAGCTCCACAGTTAACGGTGAGATTAGATCGAAGATCTATTTAGATCTCATGATACAATGGTAACGGGATTCATTGAACCTTGGGGGCCGGAGCATCGCACATTTGTTTGAGCGTACTTGTCACAGCACTGACTTGAAAATTTATTGAACCCTTACTTTATAAGAGCATATCGCACATTGTATGCGACGTATTTATAAAAATTAGGCAACGTCTGACACAATACTCTATTCCCTTTTTCCTCTCTGTCCAATCCTGAGGACACAATGTTTGGCGTCTACTTGCCTCCAATGGAATGGTTTGGTCAACTTTTCGGTGTCACATCAATCGTATCTGCCTACCTGATTTCACCTGTAGTTTGAGTCCACAAGACATTCTTAGGATTTCCTTTTGCTTGCCATATACATCCCCAGCCCATAACATCCTTCTCACAGAATTATTGCTTGTTTACGTTTAACAGGCCGAGGCACCTAATCCATCAAAAGCTGACAAATCAGTAAGCCGAGAAGAAACTACTCTGGTTAATGAAAATGGCACTGAACACAGAAATTGAACCGTGAGTGCGCCATAATAGAACTTTGAAACGCCCTATGAATGTACTGTACGCCTAGTCTCGTTTTTCGATGCAGGGGGCTTCAGTCTGGTGTACATCTGCACAGTGTTTCTCATGGTCAGTTCACCCCCCTGTATTTTCTCTCTTTTGCCAGTCTTGCTGATGTCTGTAATTAGCCACCTATCTAATAAATGTGAAATATACCACATCTGTATTCTTAATCCACCCTAGGATAGGTCTCCTCTTCCTTGCTTATTTTCTGCTTCTCCCTTTTTAGACTTTGCGCATCTTCTATCTATTTCCAGTTTTCTAAGGATTAACTCTGTAAATTTTCTGTTTCTCCGGTATTATGAGCTTCAATGAATGTCTATCTACTGTTCAATACTTGATTTGGTTGGGAGCTGAATTATAATGCTGGGAACTTATTCACTGAAACATGTGTATTGAATGGTGAGATTGTAACAATTGATGCAGGTTGTGAGATCAGTACACGTGATATGTGCTCTTTTTTATAGGGATCTCCCCTTGTGGCTGCTCCTGACTGACAAGATGGCTGCTGTTTTATCAGAGGAAGACTGTGCAAGTCAAAACCAGGACGAATGTTGATCAATCGTTCTAGCAAATCATTTGGCATTATTTTCAATGGTCTAGTCCAGTGTTACTCTGTTGGAAATTCATATCCAACTCTGAACAATCGCCATTAAGGTGTACAGTGGAAGAGATGTATTTAGGTCCGAAGGTTAGATATTTGTCTCGAGTTTTAGTTTGTCAATATTCAACACAGAAGTGACTTTGCATACTGAATCCAAAAATGCTTTGTTCACTAACCCAAATTTTCTAAAGGTAATTTCTCTCGACAATAGTTTTTTTCCCCAAGTAGTCCCTCGATAGTAGTTCTAATATAAGGAAACAATTTTAAACAGCAAGTTATGATATGATAAGACTTGGTGTAATTGCAATGCCCCTTTAGAAACGTACCAAACATCATTAACGTTAGGATGCAATCTTAGGCGGAAGGTTAATTTAATTTAACCCAGTAAGACTTTCCACTTAAGTCCGAGCGAGACAAATGTCCAGGTTCAATACTGTGTACTCTAAACCCAAATCCAATCCCGACAAATTGTAAGGAAGATATTAAAAATTCTTATTCATACAAGATTAAACACAACACAACTCCAGAAGCAACCCTGTTTTCTGGCTGTTTCTATTCAAAGATGCACTTTTAAGGGGAACACCTAACAATCCTGCCAGAACTAAGTGGGCTAAACTCGGTTGACATTGGGAGCATTTCTAAAGGCCATTAATGAGCAAACCCTTCGGCTTTATGACGATGTTGTATGATGCTACTAATCAAAGGTCTGCCTGAGCTGCATCTCGGTCTCGCTTTTCCAAGACGCGTGTGAAGATTGACCTTTCATTCTCTTAGATTTCTCTTTATCTTTGACGGTTGAACCCTTCTTCTTTGCGTCTCCAGAAGGGCATGTTGGGCATACCATCCCAAGGGCACTTGAGTACATCTTGGGTATTCCACATTGCACGCACATGCTGAAAAAGAACCCCCAAAGTGACTGTTAACAGTGAGGAACAGAATAATTCTGGTATCTGATTGAAAATAAGGCCCAGAAGATTTCGAGAAAAAATGTGCAAATATGCGGTTCCTTCATTACATTCGGTATTATCATACCCAATTTCAAACCTACAATAGGGGGGGGGGGGTAAGACAGATAAATAAAAAAACAGGTCAAATACTATCACATGGTGCTAATAGAGACAAAACATTTAGCATTTCCTAGGCAACTTGTTATGTGATTAGGTATGTATTTGCCCCGTCATAAAGTATCCGTCTTAAACTGAATTGTGGAATTCATGATGTGTTTTTGAATCCGCCAGCATTAGAACAAAGGCCCTAGTGATCTCCTTACACCAAAAGAGAGCATATAAAATATGAATAAGATGTTAGCAATCAAGTGACTAGTATATAACCAAGAGACTGAATGAATTTCGGAAGGGCTGTACAGTTGTACTTGGTGTAGCATTAGCATAGTGAGATATTTTCCTTTCGCCCTTAAATATCATCAGATTATCTGAGAAGATTGGTCAGTATCTGATACAATCGGAAATAAAAACGGAAAGGGAAAGATAGAAATGCAGCTGTTCGACCCTAGAATATAGGCTACCCCAATAATAGAATTGTAGTGGATTAATCATCTAGATTCCATTATAAGCAAATGAGATAAATCTCACAAGTTCATACATAATTCATAATTCATTCATTGATTATTAGAAGGTGACAAATGCCTTATATAGGCTACTAATGACTTGGGAAATAAGAAACAAAAAGGATAAATGACTAAGCTACTCTTAGTCTCATTTTTTATGCGTATCAGTATCACCCTTTGGAGGGGGATCTTTACTTTTCTTAATCTTATCATCTTCAAAATGAAAAATAAAAATAAAAAAATGTGCACAACAAGGAGGACAATATCATCCTCTTATTTTTATTTTCCTCCTTCCCCTTTTTTAACAACTCGTTTTCTCTTTCGTTCAACTCATTTCCCACTATCTCCATCCTCTTCCTTTACCCCTGCTAATTTTATCCACAATAAAGAGGATCGATCTTTTTATGCTACCTCTCACCTCCTTTTTAATTAATTAACCATTTAAAAATTAACCAAATGGGAGATCATTATCGGATGAGGGTACTTGGATCAAAACCTTTCTCTACAAATGGAGGAGATGGTCCTCTTCCTCCTTCAAAGAGAAGCCTCAGTCCATGCATAACAAGGACAACAATACCCTCTCTTTTTTCTCTCTCCTTCCCTCTTCTTGACACCTCACTTTCACTTTCTCTTTCTCTTTCACCTACCTCATTTTTCACTATTACCATCCTCTTAGAGGAGAGAGAATATCCATTGTGAATGATAAAATAGCGATGCTTCTCTCTCTTGTGCGTGAAGGAATAAGAAAGCCGTACCTTGGCTGAGCATTGTTGGATGCAGTAGCTTTCTGTGGATGACTCGAAGCTGTTGAAGGAGCATTACCCCCAACATCGCTCCTGACTCGCTCATGTATGCCAACTAATTGGGCCTTGGCCTCCACCACAACGCCTACAAGACAATAACTTTTATCATAACACAAAAAGAAAATAGATAACAGAGGAGAATCGCCTTATAAGTTGTTGGAATATTAAAAGTATTCCTTGACAACTTGAAAATGACAAATACCAGTAGCATTGCACTTTTCTCATCCTAAATCATTAAGCTTCAATTTTTTTTTTTTAAATTTAAATTAATAATTATTACAAATACACCTGCCTCAGTGATAATTTAGCAAACTCCAAATAGCTTCACTTTTAATGACATGCCCTTCCTTCCTATTTCCTTAAGCCATTTAGAAAGCCCTTGTGGTTATGAATAAAAGTGGTCCAAAAACTATCCCGGGAAAGTGACTCTAAAACACAAGGAAGACAATAATTTTGCCCCAAGAAGTGTTTCAAAAACTGGATCAAATTCCGGGGAGCAATAGTAACCTATGGCAAAAGGCAGTAAACGCCACTGCGCTTTTTTGTCGGACTGTGTCATGGACTAACCACCCTAAACACCACTACACTTTTTTTTTTCATTTATATAACTGCATCTTAAAGGCATATGAGAGCTGCAAATATCTAAGTGCATAGCTAAGTGCTCGGAGCTTAAAACACAATCACAGAGAAAACTATGGTAGAAGCCAGTATAATGTAGCACAGAACAAAAAATGCCCAGACACGTATTATTCATAATCATTATTAACTCAATGCCCCAATGGCTCTCGCCTATGATGATGAAGTAAAGGGAATCAGATTGCAGAGGCTTATTCTATGTTGTATGTAGTGTACAGAGAGGTCTCAGGATGAACCATGACATATTGATCAATGCAATGCATAGCTTAGCCTAGTTGGCCATGTTCGGATAGATGATTTGGAGGGAAATGGAGAGAAGAGATTTTCTTTGTTTGGATAGCAAAAAGGAAGTGAAGGGATTTGATGGGGAAGGAAAATGGATCCCTCCATGTCTCTCCAGGCAAATCAAAATCTCACCATCGAAGGACAGATTTAGAGGAAAAACTCTCCCCCACTCCATTCCGCCTTCCCTTTGAAACAAGGCTTATAGCTACCTACTACATACATCAAATCTGCCGGAATTGCTAATGTGAGTGTAACTCCCCAAGAACACGTCCATTTGATTCCAATAGAACTTAATATTGAAACTGACATGGGCAGGTTTACGGAGGTCTACACAACAAAAAACACTATAGAAAGAGGGAATTATACCAGAAGGCAAGTCTTTTTTGCCCCGGCTTCTATTGCGCCCTCGATGATGAACCACACCACCTCTACCCGAACTTTGATCTTCTACACAGTTGTTCAGGAACTGAGGTGGCCCTGAAACCTCCAATAACCCAACACCACAAATACAAACTGGTTATTAAAATTACTCAAATTTTGAGCTACTCCATGTCAATCACACACATTACAAAACAAAAAAGCGAAAGAAATTAAGTCAAATTACTATGTTTTCATCAAATTCACACAAATCAAACAAACCCATATCAAATTTAGAGATTAGAATTCCAAAAAAAAAAAAAAAATTGATTTTTTAGGGTAATTTACTCTAAAACAAAGATAACCCAATTCAATATAAATAATCACTCCGAACAATGCTAAAAGAAACTAAATTTCCATATAATTAGACGAAATCAAGCTAAAATAACAAGTGGGAGACCAAAATTATTGATAAACAAGAAAAAGCAAGCTCAAATTAATCCAAGTACATGTCTAAAATTCAAATATTGAGAAAGAAGATGAAATAGTTACTTCGGAGAAAACGTCGAGAGCAGAAGGAAGAAGAGATCCATTAGAAGATGGAGGAGGAAGTACGGGAGTATAAGTGGTCGGCACGCGTGAAACGGCGTCGTTTTTGTTAGAATCATGGTCGTCATCTTCATTTGAGAAGCTGCTGTCGTGGTGATGAAGTGTATCTTGTTCGTCTTCTTCTTCTTCTTCTTCTTCTTCTTCTTCTTCTTCAGCAGAAGAGTAACCTTGGATTAGTGACAAACTCATTACTTTTCTTTATTTTCTTAAAACTTGTTGCTTTGCTTGATTTTATTGTTTACAGAACAGAATTGAACATTGGATTGATTAATATGGATATATACACGTAGAGGTGAATATTGGGTGACTTGACCTTGAAATTGAGCCTCGGGCCCATCTTCTCATCATTTAAGGGATGTTATTGAGGTGGGGCCAGTCTGATACTGATGTAGGTTAACTTGATTCATCACCCATCAACTGAAATATATACCCGACTATTCTTAGAGTCACAAACTCACGGGTAATGAGACTATTTAGATTGAGCCCCGCAGGCTATAAATGCTCTCTCAATTTGGTTTTTTATTTTTTTGTTTATCTTTGTGTTTGGCGTGAAAGACCATAGCAAGGGAAGGACAATTTGTAATTATTGTTGATGGGTGACAAGTAAATCGAAATAATGTTGATCAAATTATTTATCAAAAATTATTAGTTTAACACATGAGTGAGACACCCAAAAGTAAAATAGATAAGGAAATGATCAGGACGGGTATGTAACAACCATAATTCATACGAGCCTTAACACCCTTTGGGCGAGATTCGTACAAGTACTATTTACTCGCTACACGCCTAACACGTACCCAATTACCTGCTCATTTAGACCATCTGTGAATACATTTACCTAACAATAACATATATATCGTCTAAACTAGATACACCCGCCAAATGTGAACACCATGATAAACGTTTCTCAACAAATAGAAAGACCCAGATGATGAAATATTCTCTAGATTCTCTCTTACAAAAACGAAATATTATCACCATTACCATGTTTAAATAATATTGAAGATTTTTTTTGTCTAAAAGAGTCACAAAGACAAATTTGATGCCAAGGAAATTTGAATCCAAATCCTCTACCACCTCTTATTACTTTACCGGCTAAATTAGGTGACATCTGAACATTTCCCAATGTGTGCATTTACGACATAGAAAATCCGATTTTAAATAACCTAGATAAAAGTTATCAATGCATAAATAATTTAAATTATGTACATACTCGGTGACTTTAACCAACAATCACTTGAAGCAACCTGGGCCAACTCGAGTTCGGGTTGTTCGAGTTTGCAAGAACTAGGATCATGTCGGGTCGAGTCATTACGGCAGATCATTTTCAGGTGAGTTGTTTTCAGATTATTTGAAGATAATGATCATTATGCGCCGGGTCATTTTCGGGCCGTATTAAATATGGTCGGATCGGTTCGGGTAGCGATTCGGGTTAATTTGGGTCAGGTCTAGGAATAGGTGTAATACCCAGTATTTTCGTAGTATTAATATATTATTATTCGGGTCGATAATTATATTATATGAGTCGATAATTATATTATATCGTGTTGGTGTTCATTTCATATTACGGATATGACATTTGGAATACGAGTGCATTAATATAAGTATTTCGGGTTTGCGTAATCGGGTCGAGTGTGCAAATGGGTCGAGCTATTGGGTCGAGGAAACCGTAACTAAACCATAGAAACACCCTTCCCGGATCCATACAAAACACTCTTTTACACTAACCCTAACACCATCAATTCTTCATCTTTTCTCACTGAAACCGAGGGGCAGTTAGGGAGAGTGACGGCGGGTGGTTTGCAGGGAGGTCCTCCGGTCAGTTAGGGCGTTCTCCGGTCAGGAATTAGTCAGGTAAGCCTCTCGCACCATTCCCTGTCTTTCGTTTTTCGTTTATAGCTCTCGCAGTTTGGTCTTTCGCCGGAGTCAGGTTGGTCGAGTGGGTTCATAGGGGACAGAGGGGGGTCATTTGATGGTTGGGGTGGCAGGGACGACGGTCGTGAGTGGTGGTAGTGGGTGTTTGTGATGGTGAAAATGCTAAAAACAGGGGAACCAGGGGAATGAGATCGTGGTGATTGCTGCGGTGGTTTCTGGTATCTGGGGTTGGCTCGAGGGTGGTCGACTGAGGCTAGGGAACCACCGTGCATCAGGGGCGACCACGGTGGTGGTTGATTGTGGTGAGGTGAGTGAAAGAAGACCCACGGGTCTGGTGTTGGTCTAGGGTCAGGAGGATTCAGGGCAGGTCGGTTTGGGTGCGGTGGTTTAGTGGCAATGGTCTGGTCTGGGTGGTTGGGTCGACCACGGTGGTGGGTCATGGTGGTGGTCAGGCTGGAGTAGGGGTCAGACGTGGTGGTTGGTGGTGGTCCTTGGTGGCTCGGGTAAGGTGTTTGAGTCGGGTTTTGCGTGGGGGTTGGTAGTATTGTGTGGGTTGAATGATTTGATTTATGAAGTCGGGTTTGAGTCGTAGCTTTAATGCGATAATAATATTAGCCTTATTATTTTATATTTTGTTTAAATGTTGAGTCGGATTTGAGTCGGGATTTAATAGCAATAACAATAGTAATGTGATATTATTATTATTATCAGGGATATTAATAGTATTGCGATTAAAGTTATTCAGATGCATCGGCCTTATTACAGATTGTTGATATTATTGTTATTATTAATAATAGTATTAGTGTCGGGATTGGAATATTTATAAGACGGGTTTTATTAATTTAACTTTTACTTAAT